>CM044550.2:45000-307500 GCA_024416835.2 Perccottus glenii | reverse complement strand
GGAGGAGTTAATGATGACGTCACTGGTCTCTTTGGTGATGTCACCTGAGGACACCTCCAGAGTCACATGACCCATCTTCATCTGGTAAACGCCGAGCGTTGGGGACAAGACCTGACTGAAGGAGGCTGTAACACAAGGATTAGAGTTAAGTTAAAAGTTTCCACTGAAGCAGGTCGGGTCAGCGTTTTCCTGTTGTGACGTTGAAAAAACAGTACCACTTTAGGCTCCTCCCTCCTGAGGTTCAACAGTGACACACAGTTACTTAAGACTGATTGACAATGAATCCTTTATTAAAACACAACTTCTACTAAAATATACTGGACACCATTAGCCTGCAAAAACATAAATATAAAAACCTGCAATAACTGTTTTATTAATTACTGTTTATCTAGTTTATTATTATTAAAAGTCTAGATGTGGATGTACTGTGTGTGACTGAAAAAACGTGCCTAAAGACAACTTATTGTTTTTACTTGGAACAGAGAAATACAGTTTCTATTTCTATTTCTATAAAGAAAACTTCTGCAGCCACTGAATTAGAAAAGGTTTGGAAGTTCTTCTACAGTCTGCAGTAGAATACAGCAGTCCCAACATTTATTTAGAGCTATTACAGAGCCGAGTCTATCCTGCACAAGTCTCTTCAGGGACAGACTGCTCCGAGGAAACGTGGATAAATTTAAAATTAGTTTGTATTTAAGTTTTCCCTGAATATGAACGAGAGCCTCAGATTTGGAGTGTGTCTCACCTGAGGGCTGCTGTGATTGGCTGCTGGGTCGAACAGGTGACTGGTGAAACACTGGTTCTGGTTGGACATTTCTCTGAGAGCTTTGATCTTTGAACTCTTGGGAGAAACACTGACAAACAGAAACAGCAGTATTAGGTTTTTAAAGTAGAAGTGAAAGTGGTGCAGATTTAACTCACGTCGACGCTCTGAGTGTCTGAGGGATGCACCACCACAGCCACCGCCCGGAGGTGACGCGGTCTGCGTTTACGGCTGAACGAGTGCACCTCTCGGAGCAGGACTCTGCAGACCAAGACCCTGGGGAAGCCCAGGATCCCCGTCCCGATGGCGGGGAACGACACGGAGCACATCTGAAGCTTCTCTGCCTCCTTCAGACAAAACTGGACTATACTGACCAAAAGCTGACACAAACACAGAAGAGAATAAATGAAACGTTAAATGTCTTTTATTGTTCACTGTTCTTTAAACTCTACAGATTGAATTAGTAAAGCTTTGCTAATCTTTCAGGATCTCTTCTGTTGGTGTTGTTGTAGTATTTACAACTTATCCAGACATTCTCTGGACAATAACCACTGAGTAACTGCTAGAAGCTGTCCTCTCTTGCAGCAGCTGTTCACAGACTAATATGTAATTTATCATCACAAACTCTAACTTCTTTATATATAATGTTTAGCTCATGTGGAGGGCACGCTGGGAGGTCCTCATCGATCAAGTGGGTAGTGTTTGTCGTGAGGGAGATTGTGGGTTTGATTCCCCGAAGAACAACTCCAGTCACAAGACGATAAATCGAGAGGGTTGCATCAAGAATAGCATCTGGCGAAAAACACCCATGCCAAACTTAACATGTGAAGATTAGACGATTCGATGTAGCCGCCTCTAAACGGAGCCTGGATAGATTGTTTTAGCATCTGCAAAGCTAACGAAGGCTAGTGACTGAAGAATAATAAAGTATTTAGTAATAAAAAGTGCTGTGGATAACATTAACAACACTGCACATATCATTCATTAATGTGTTCTGTCTAATTAAACTCTGCTTTGTTCAGACCTCCTCGGCTCGTCCCGCTCCGTTGTCCCAGGGCGGACACACCGTGTGGAACACTTTTTGGCAGCGCAGGTTGAACCCGTCGGTGATCACCACTTCTCCGCAGAGCAGCTGGGTTCGAGGAGCCGCTGAGTCGACCGCCGCCTGGAGACCGGACCCCGCAGCCTGCAGCAGGGCTTTGGACACCGCCCCCTGGTGGAGCTGCATCGTCTCAGCCATGGTGTTCACAATGACGTCGGTCTGACAGGAAATGACATCACACAGGAAGTACACGGAGCATCAGTAACAATATTGTGCATCAAGATGGCAGCAGCTCACTAAATTCCCCAGCAGCAGAATTTAAATCAATCTTTCAAAAGGTTACAGGGAGTTTTTTTAAATAACCATAAGCAACATTAAAATGTTATCCAGATCTTTTCATGGAACTGCAGTTTAACCTGAAGGAACAACACTCACAGTTTGATCCTGGATGTTTCCTTTCACTAAACTGATGCTGAGTCCTTCTGCTGTGGTCTGCTCCAGGCTCAGCCTGCAGCCAATCAGAACGCAGCACAGTTATGAGGTCACTGCTGTTGTTTCCTAAGAGTCTACAGATTTTCAGTGCTTCAGTCGAATAGTTTACCCTCTGGGTCCTGGCTGTGGTCGTCCGGAGTGGCTGCCTCTGGTCGGGGCTGGTGTCTGAAATCCACTTTCTATCTTTACTTTATCATAAAGCGGTTGTTTCTCCGAGTCTTGTCCAAACGAAGAGCCGCTGATGGAATAATAAAGAACAACATTTACTGACAGCCTTTCACAAAGCTGGAGTGTGCTGGTTCAAGTCTATTCTGATCAGACCTAAATGATGTGATCTTAGTTTGACTCTGAACTGGTCAGCCCATTCACAAACACAGTCCTCTCTGAACTGTAGTGTCTCAGACAGATTTAGTCCTACGCAGACACAGAAAGGCCATGTGCTGGATGAGCAGGACGCTCCTGTGAGGCAGGAGTGCTAAACTCTGCCACTGTGCTGCCTAATGGTCGTTTGAAAAGGGTCTGTGCTGTTGAACCTTACCCTCTGGGAGCTGGCTGTGGTCGTCCGGTGTAGCTCCCTGTGTTCAGGGCTCGTGTCTGAATTCCACTTTCTTTCTCTTTATCCTTGTCATAAATGTAGTGTTTCTCAGAGCCTCGTCGAAATGAAGAGCCGCTGAGAGAACAATAAAGAACAATATTTACAGAGAACCTTTCACAAAGTTTATTCTACTCAGCACCAAATGAAGTGGTCTTATTAGGCCTGAGCCACACATTAACCAAAACTCAGAACATTATTCACAATACTGCAACAAAACGTAGCACAACAGCGCCACTTAGAGGAGGGCTTTTTCTTTTAGCACCATCAATGTGGCAGAATGAAACAAAATTCGATTCACAAATCGTAAATTCCCCAAAAAATTACATAAAGTCAGCCATCTTATCAAATTTCAAAATTTACTTGAATTTACTCACAGTCCTCTGAACACATTTATATACAAAAGCAATGCAGCATAGCGCCTCCTAGAGTTTCAAAAGAAAATCCCCCTTCCAAACATGTTTTTTAGAATTCAATAATATGTGGCACATAAGCTACATTTTTGTGCACACAATCAGCTCGTCACTTACCCCACAGCCCCAGCGCCATGAGAACTCCTCTCTTCTGTCGTTGGTTGTAGATCGGAGAACTCTTTGTTCACGGCTGAAGCCAGGAGCTTCACTGTGCGGTCGTTATTATCCACCAGCTGCACCTGCTTTAGCGGAGTGTCTTTGTTTGACGGATCGTCGCAGTGTTCCCTCACGGCTTCGGCCATCGTCCGTGCGCACAGCTCCACCGGAAAACCAAAGATCCCTGAACTGATGGCCGGCAGCGCGACAGTAGAGCAGCGTAACTTCTCCGCTTCCCTCAGACTTTGTTTAACGACGCGTTTTAGCAGTGCCACCGCCGTTTGAGGATCTGAGTCTGAAAACCTCGGTCCGACAGCGTGGATTACATTTTTACACGGCAGCCTGTACGATTCCGTCACAAAAGTTTCCCCTGGGCGAAGATTTCCGTTTTTGCCAATAAAAATGTCACAGTCTCTTTGCAGCTCTGGCCCTGCCGCCTTTAAAAGTGCTAACGCCAAACCGCCGACGTGCTGCAGCCTGTCGTTAGCCGCATTCACCACCGCGCCAACGTTCAGCTGACAGATATCAGCTTTTCTCACATAAACCTCTACCCCACTCATCGTTTTCACTTTATCAATCAAACCCACTTCCACGTCAGAAATCTCTTCGAATTCGTCCTCATCTTGGTTGTCGGGACGCAGAATCACGGCGCAGCTAAACTCAGTCAGAAACGACGACAGAAAAAGCGCTCCTTGTGTCATGAAGTACTTCTTTGCACCGGGTTTTTCGACAACAAGCGTATCGGTGATGAGAGCGGTTATGAGTTGTTGGAAGCTGGACTTTGCTTTTTGGACGTGAGCGAGCCCCAGAGATGACAAATCTGGGTTTTACCGGATCGAACTCGGTGAAAATTTCGTTATCTTTCATGATGCTCGTCCACTCCTCGTTCTTTTTCTTTTCGATAAATTGAATGACGGCGCACGACTCGACTCTGACTACGTTTCGAATTCGTGAGTAGTTCCTGATGAAGTCATTTAAACTTTGACTGACTTCTTTCACTGGTATCTCAAAACCCACGACCGTAACCTGTCGCTGTTGAATTTGGACTTGAACTGTTTCTTTATTCGAAGTGTTGTAAGTCTCCTGTAACTTTTGGACAGTTCTGACCATTTTTTTAGCTTCACAACCTCTGGATCGTCGATGTTTAGTGCCTGAACTGCCAACATTGACTGCATTTTCTTCTCAGCTTCGCTGAGAAAGCGCTCGGAGCCTCCAACGAGGAAAAGCCCTTTGCTTTCGACGCTGAAAAAAGCACAAATGCCTTGTGACGTGAACAAATCCTGAGACAACTGCAACAAGTCGGCTTTTAGGAGAAAATCTTGAAGTGAATTTGAAATATCCAATTGTTTCTTCTCCAAAGCCAGGTTTCTCTCTAGAATCCAGTTTTTTAGTTTAAGAACCTCACCTAAAAGCCCTGACATTGTTAAAATCCCATTATTAAAATTCAGTTTAATGTGAGGGGAGATATCTTTTGCTGCGTTTTGTAAGCCGTTGTGATTTAAAATGTAAAACATGGCAGGAGCGAGGATCATTTTCTCCTCCAACGAATTCTTTTCTCGATCAATTTGATTCACAGCTTTGAGAACCGTCGACTCCACTGCCGCTCGGATTTGTTTAATGTGTTCAATCCGTCCCGCGACAGTGAGAACGCATTTGGGCAGATCCAAAATAAGCTCGACATCGTCTTTTACGATTGAACGTACATCTTTTTCCACTATTTTCCACGCCTCGCTGTTTACGTGGCATTCAAACGCACAGTATTCGTTCATCTGTCGACGAAAGGCCTTCAGCGCGGTGCTATTCCAGCCCTCGACCTGATCCGCGCTCAGGTTTTTCTGCCTCAAAAGACTCGGCAGAGGGCTCAGTTTCACATTGGGTTTCTCCAAATCAACGCGACAGAAATACGGCTGCATCTGACGGTTGACGTCTTCAGACAGCTTTTTACTGCGGAGGTATTTCCAAACGGCAAGATGGAGGTTTTCAGTGAACGACTCAGGGATTTTAAATTCAGGACGGTCTTTACCGTACAGAGCTGTGCCGAGAGAATCGTAATACGGGTAAACTTTGACGGAACAGGATTTGAGACTGAGGTCTGTTTTAGAGCAAATGTCCTTCACAACTGCAAAAAAAAAAAAAAAAAAAAAAACACAACAAGGAAGTATCATCAGTAAATGGTGACTGCGCTTTAGGTTTTATAATTTCAATTATGTCAGGGACGTCACTGGAGTTTAAACATTCAGTCTTCAGTGAGAACTTATTAATGAGATATGTATCTATTTTACTTTCTGACTAAATGTTTTCACACATTTGTCTAAATCAGACAAACCAGAAAACATGGACTGGAGTTTTATGAAGAGATTTTCTCAAGCATTTTCCCTAAGCAGGGTTTTGTTTGCCTCGTTAACAAGATACAGGCACAACATTTGAGTTTGAGCAAAAACAAACGCTCTTAAATGTTTCATCGTAAAACAAAACTAAAACCCCAGTTTGTCTTCCACCACATTCTGAAAAATAACTTTTCTGACTCGACCTGCACTAGTCTTTGGATTTGGACTTGAACACTGAGGACTTGACAACAACACTGAAAATGTCCCTCACTTAAATCATGGGCCTCTGAATCGAATCCACTCAAAGATTCAAAGGTTAATTAATTTAAATGTAAAAGTTGTGCGCTGATTTAAAAAAATCTAACTAATAGACTGGAGAGAAAAGCCTGTTTCACTGACTGTACCTTTGGGGTCGGTGAACGTGAGAACCGCAGCCTGCTCCTCTGGGATCACAACAATGTCGTCTGGTATCGCCCACTTTTTCTCAAAATACAGATCCAACATGTCTGAAAGGAAGTCAACACAACTGTATTTAAATCAGCTCAAACAGGAAAAAGAGTGGGGTTTAGGTGAGTGCACTTAAAGACAATCGAAGATGGCCACTGTTGTTTATTAATGGAAAGGTTATCATTGGATTATACTTTAAAACACAGAATAAACTATGGATTTATTGGAATTAAACTAGGGCTCAACCAAAGCTAAAACAAGGGTTTCAATCCAGGACTAAACCACGCTGCTGAATAACTTTGAATTAGGGCTGGGCCGATAAACGATATCACATCGAATCGTGATAAAATTTAAATCGATAACGATGATAAGCTCCGGACATTTTTACTCGATATGGATTGATCCATGAACCATAACCGGAAGTACTAGAACATGAATTACACACTCCGGTACAGTAGGTGGCGGTATGCACCGGAAACAATTGGTTGCGATCTGCCAATAATACTAGAGAAGAAGAAAAAGATCCAAGAACCAATCACACAGCAGAAATATGCGACAGCAGCGTGCACGTCAGCAGTGTTGCAACCTTAGCGACTTTGTCGCTATATTTAGCGAGTTTTCAGACCCTCTAGCGACAAATTTTCAAAAAGCGACTAGCGACAAATCTAGCGACTTTTTCTGGAGTTATTGGAGACTTTTGGAGACTTTCTGAAGTGAAAGCACACATCGTTCTTACTCTAATCAATGAGCAGCGGGTGCTGCGCGGGCCCCACCCCATCCCAAAGCACTCATAGTCGGCGCAGTCCTCGCGCAGCAGCCCCTCCCAGCTGCAGTCAGAGCAGGAGTTGTTCACCCCTAGTGATGTCGTTCATGAACGATTCGTTCTTTTTGAACGAGTCTTTAATATGACTCGGGAACAACTAGTCATCTCAGAGAGCGAGTCGTTCATTTTTGTGTAGACCCGCGCATGCGCATTCCGCCACATCTCATACAGGAAACAGAAAGGAGATGCAGACAGCGAGACCAACCCCCTGGAATGGTGGAAGATCAATTCAGCAATATACCCCAGAGTGAGCCTCCTGGCAAAACGTTACCTGTGTATTCCTGCCACCAGCTCACCCTCAGAGCGTGCTTTTAGCACAGGTGGTAATATAGTGTCCTGCCACAGGGCAGCTTTAAAGCCAGACACTGTGGACAGACTAGTGTTTCTGGCAAAAAACCTGTAAAAGTTTACAAATTGTGTGCACTAGCTAAAAGTTGAATATTTTTGTTTACATTTTGCAAATTTAATCTACCTCTTAAAGCCAGACACAGTGGACAGACTAGTGTTTCTGGCAAAAAACCTGTAAAAGTTTTACAAATTGTGTGCACTAGCTAGTTGTTGTATATTTTTCATGTTTACGTTTTGCACATTTAAAATACCTCTTAAATCCAGACACTTTTTACAGACCAGTCTTCCTGGCAAAAAAAGAATAAAAAAATACAACTGAAAGTTTTACAAATTGTGTGCACTTGCTAGAAGTTGTATATTTTTATGTTTATATTTTGCATTTAATGTACCTCTTAACGCCAGACACTGTTCACAGTTAGTCTTCTGGTTGGAAAAAAACTGTAATGTTTACAAATTATGTTTACAATAGTATTATGTTTACATTTTGGAAATGTGTAATTTTTTTTTTTTAGTAAACTATACTTTTAAAGTGTAATTTAATGAACCCTCTCATTTTTGTGGCTTCAGTCATTCAGGCATACTATTTTTAAGCTGGAAGCATTAACAACTTGTATCGAATATCGAAAATCGTTATCGTTCAATATGGATATTTTATTTCGAGATCACATTTTTGCCATATCGCCCAGCCCTACTTTGAATAGAAGATGACGTCGGCCATGTTTGTTCCTGTTCTGTTCCAACATTAGTTTGTTTACCTTTGCTCGCAGTCGGAGGGAGGCTCTCCACTCGGACGCTCGTCGCCGGCTCCAGAAGCCTCGCGCTCAGTCCTCGTTGCTGAAGCTTCTTGGTGCTCTCACTCAGAGTCATGAACCTCTCTGCATCTGAAAAAAAGAGACCACTTCTACATCAAACCCAAACTCTTCTCGGTCTTCTGTCCTGAGCCTGAGCCTCGTACCTTTGGGCTCAGGGAACGTGAGCACAGCCGTCTGTTGTTCCCAGATCACCTCCAGTTCAAACCCGCAGTCGTCCAGCCCTGACACGTTCTCCACCAGGACATACAGCAGGTCCCTGGGGGTCTTCTCAGTGACGGGGCCCAGGGCCACGCTGCAGCTGCCACAGGGCTCCAGCTCTGGGGCAAACAGAGAGGGGTAGGATTTAAAACTGGAGCTGTTCATGCAGTCAATGAGGACCACACAGAATCCTGTTCAATTCAGTTTAATCCTGTTTAAAACCAGAGAAGATCTGACATAAAACACTAAAGACCAACACATAACCAGTTCTAATGAGTTTAAATCCACTTCAAAGCCATTCAGTTATAATCTATTTAAACCTGTTCAAAACCATTAAAGACCCAACAGAAAAGTGAGGTTATACCTGGTTGTTTCTGATCAGCTTCATGTTTCTTAAGGCTCACGTTGGTCTGTGTTTGTGGATCTGACAAAAGAAAACTCAACAGGTTCATGTTAAAAATACCTCTCACTCTCAGTTTGAAGATTTTATCTAAATACTAAAGACCCTTTTTACCTGAAACGCTGGCTGTGCTTGTTTGGATCTGAGGAAGACAAAAAGAAATAATACGTGTTTAACTTGTGCTTCAGAAGAAGATCTGTGTTTCCTTTGAGCCTCGGAACAGAATGTGTTTTTGTCTCTAAGGACCTCTTTAGTTCAGACTTCAGGACGTTTTAGTCTGAAACACTGAAACAAACTGTCAGGTGTGAAAACAGCTGCTCTTTGTTCTCGGTCTAGGACCAAACTGAACCAGGGCCAGGTTCATTTGTGAAAGAGAGTTTGGAGAGAGTTCTGACTTTAGAGCAAATACAGGAAGTCACGTCTGATTAAACTCATGAAGAAGAGAGAACAGAGGGTTTAAAAACACATTTAACTCATGGATTAAGTTGTTTTCTCTCTCCTCTACGACAGAAGCCTCCTGTGAAGCTAAAGAGTGTTCTAGAGATTTAAAACATGTCTGTATTGACTCTTTATTAATATTAACACGTCTCTTTAGACCCTGCTCTAGTCGGATTATTGTATTTCTGCAGTTCTTCTGTAAAGCCTCTGGGACAGTCCGCTTTAAAAAACTGTAAAAAACATGTAATAATTGAGGAAAAATAAGATTTGGTTCTGTGTTAAATCTCACACGACGGCCTTAGCTTTGTTGAAGTGCACTTTGTTTGGAAGAGCACAGACTTTATTTAAATTTAGAGTCTTTAGACGGTAATGTATTCCTGTAAGACTTTAAAGAATTATTCATGTGGAAGAACATATTCTCTTGCACATTATTTATTTCATTTAGACTGTTTTGGTTTTGGTCAGAGATGGAACAAGAAAGCGTTCTATTTACAGACTGGCAACAAGTTCACTACAATATCTTCCACTGAAGATAAGACGAGGAACACGTTATAAAGCTCTAGTGCTTCACCTGCTCAGGTGTAGGTGTGTCTCTGTGAATTAAAGTCATAAAGCAGCAGTCCAACTTGTTTTTCACATTTACAGCATCAGAGAACAGAAACCTAACCTTTAAATCTCAGGCTATACTTTTACTGAGACAGTCAGACGTTGGAGAGACAAACTAAAGCTGGTTCTAAACTTTGGCCCAAAAGGCCTCTGTACTTGGTCTGATTAGACCAGGTCCAGACTCATGGAGTGTTACTGGTGACAGGGTGTTGTCTGGACCTGGTGGTGTTAGTGTCATTACTCACAGAAGAAACTGAGTCCAAACTGAGTCGAAGTGTCACCGGTTTCTGATCCACAGAGATTTCATGTTTGTTTTTCAACAAGACTCTTTCACTGACTGAAAAGAAAAAAGAACACTTTACTCAAACCAGGACTAAACCAGGTCTAAACCAGGACTAAACCAGGTCTAAACCAGGTCTAAACCAGGACTAAACCAGGTCTAAACCAGGACTAAACCAGGACTAAACCAGGACTAAACCAGGTCTAAACCAGGACTAAACCAGGACTAAACCAGGGCTAAACCAGGTCTAAACCAGGACTAAACCAGGTCTAAACCAGGTCTAAACCAGGACTAAACCAGGACTAAACCATGTCTAAACCAGGACTAAACCAGGTCTAAACCAGGACTAAACCAGGTCTAAACCAGGACTAAACCAGGACTAAACCAGGACTAAACCAGGTCAAAACCAGGACTAAACCAGGTCTAAACCAGGACTAAACCAGGTCTAAACCAGGACTAAACCAGGACTAAACCAGGACTAAACCAGGTCTAAACCAGGTCTAAACCAGGTCTAAACCAGGACTAAACCAGGACTAAACCAGGTCTAAACCAGGTCTAAACCAGGTCTAAACCAGGACTAAACAAGGTCTAAACCAGAACTAAACCAGGTCTAAACCAGGTCTAAACCAGGACTAAACCAGGTCTAAACCAGGTCTAAACCAGGTCTAAACCAGGTCTAAACCAGGTCTAAACCAGGACTAAACCAGGACTAAACCAGGTCTAAACCAGGTCTAAACCAGGACTAAACAAGGTCTAAACATGGACTAAACCAGGACTAAACCAGGTCTAAACCAGGTCTAAACCAGGACTAAACCAGGTCTAAACCAGGTCTAAACCAGGTCTAAACCAGGACTAAACCAGGACTAAACCAGGTCTAAACCAGGACTAAACCAGGACTAAACCAGGTCTAAACCAGGTCTAAACCAGGACTAAACAAGGTCTAAACATGGACTAAACCAGGACTAAACCAGGTCTAAACCAGGTCTAAACCAGGACTAAACCAGGACTAAACCAGGTCTAAACCAGGACTAAACCAGGTCTAAACCAGGACTAAACCAGGACTAAACCAGGTCTAAACCAGGACTAAACCAGGACTAAACCAGGTCTAAACCAGGTCTAAACCAGGACTAAACCAGGACTAAACCAGGTCTAAACCAGGACTAAACCAGGTCTAAACCAGGACTAAACCAGGACTAAACCAGGTCTAAACCAGGACTTAACCAGGTCTAAACCAGGTCTAAACCAGGACTAAACCAGGACTAAACCAGGTCTAAACCAGGACTTAACCAGGTCTAAACCAGGTCTAAACCAGGTCTAAACCAGGACTAAACCAGGTCTAAACCAGGACTTAACCAGGTCTAAACCAGGTCTAAATCAGGACTAAACCAGGACTAAACCAGGTCTAAACCAGGACTAAACCAGGACTAAACCAGGTCTAAACCAGGACTAAACCAGGTCTAAACCAGGTCTAAACCAGGACTAAACCAGGTCTAACCCAGGTCTAAACCAGGTCTAAACCAGGACTAAACCAGGACTAAACCAGGTCTAGCCCAGGTCTAAACCAGGTCTAAACCAGGACTAAACCAGGTCTAAACCAGGTCTAAACCAGGTCTAGCCCAGGTCTAAACCAGGTCTAAACCAGGACTAAACCAGGACAAAACCAGGTCTAGCCCAGGTCTAAACCAGGTCTAAACCAGGACTAAACCAGATCTAAACCAGGTCTAAACCAGGGCTAAACCAGGTCTAAACCAGGTCTAAACCAGGACTAAACCAGGTCTAAACCAGGTCTAAACCAGGTCTAAACCAGGACTAAACCAGAACTAAACCAGGACTAAACCAGGTCTAAACCAGGTCTAAACCAGGTCTAAACCAGGTCTAAACCAGGACTAAACCAGGACTAAACCAGGTCTAAACCAGGTCTAAACCAGGACTAAACCAGGTCTAACCCAGGTCTAAACCAGGACTAAACCAGGTCTAAACCAGGTCTAAACCAGGACTAAACCAGGTCTAACCCAGGTCTAAACCAGGTCTAAACCAGGACTAAACCAGAACTAAACCAGGACTAAACCAGGTCTAAACCAGGTCTAAACCAGGACTAAACCAGGACTAAACCAGGTCTAAACCAGGACTAAACCAGGTCTAACCCAGGTCTAAACCAGGTCTAACCCAGGTCTAAACCAGGTCTAAACCAGGACTAAACCAGAACTAAACCAGGACTAAACCAGGTCTAAACCAGGACTAAACCAGGTCTAAACCAGGACTAAACCAGAACTAAACCAGGACTAAACCAGGTCTAAACCAGGTCTAAACCAGGTCTAAACCAGGACTAAACCAGGACTAAACCAGGTCTAAACCAGGTCTAAACCAGGACTAAACCAGGTCTAAACCAGAACTAAACCAGGACTAAACCAGGTCTACACCAGGTCTAAACCAGGTCTAAACCAGGTCTAAACCAGGACTAAACCAGGACTAAACCAGGTCTAAACCAGGTCTAAACCAGGACTAAACCAGGACTAAACCAGGTCTAAACCAGGACTAAACCAGGTCTAAACCAGGTCTAAACCAGGTCTAAACCAGGACTAAACCAGGTCTAAACCAGGTCTAAACCAGGACTAAACCAGGTCTAACCCAGGTCTAACCCAGGTCTAAACCAGGTCTAAACCAGGACTAAACCAGGACTAAACCAGGTCTAAACCAGGTCTAAACCAGGACTAAACCAGGTCTAACCCAGGTCTAAACCAGGTCTAACCCAGGTCTAACCCAGGTCTAAACCAGGTCTAAACCAGGACTAAACCAGGACTAAAACAGGTCTAAACCAGGACTAAACCAGGTCTAAACCAGGTCTAAACCAGGTCTAAACCAGGACTAAACCAGGTCTAACCCAGGTCTAAACCAGGTCTAAACCAGGTCTAAACCAGGAGTAAACCAGAACTAAACCAGGTCTAACCCAGGTCTAAACCAGGTCTAAACCAGGTCTAAACCAGGACTAAACCAGGACTAAACCAGGTCTAAACCAGGACTAAACCAGGACTAAACCAGGTCTAAACCAGGTCTAAACCAGGACTAAACCAGGACTAAACCAGGTCTAAACCAGGACTAAACCAGGACTAAACCAGGTCTAAACCAGGTCTAAACCAGGACTAAACCAGGACTAAACCAGGACTAAACCAGGTCTAAACCAGGACTAAACCAGGTCTAAACCAGGACTAAACCAGGTCTAAACCAGGACTAAACCAGGTCTAAACCAGGACTAAACCAGGACTAAACCAGGTCTAAACCAGGTCTAAACCAGGTCTAAACCAGGACTAAACCAGGACTAAACCAGGTCTAAACCAGGTCTAAACCAGGTCTAAACCAGGACTAAACCAGGTCTAAACCAGGACTAAACCAGGACTAAACCAGGTCTAAACCAGGTCTAAACCAGGACTAAACCAGGACTAAACCAGGTCTAAACCAGGTCTAAACCAGGACTAAACCAGGACTAAACCAGGTCTAAACCAGGACTAAACCAGGACTAAACCAGGTCTAAACCAGGTCTAAACCAGGACTAAACCAGGACTAAACCAGGTCTAAACCAGGTCTAACCCAGGACTAAACCAGGACTAAACCAGGACTAAACCAGGTCTAAACCAGGACTAAACCAGGTCTAACCCAGGACTAAACCAGGACTAAACCAGGACTAAACCAGGACTAAACCAGGTCTAAACCAGGTCTAAACCAGGTCTAAACCAGGACTAAACCAGGTCTAAACCAGGTCTAAACCAGGTCTAAACCAGGACTAAACCAGGTCTAACCCAGGACTAAACCAGGTCTAAACCAGGACTAAACCAGGACTAAACCAGGTCTAAACCAGGTCTAAACCAGGACTAAACCAGGACTAAACTAGGTCTAAACCAGGTCTAAACCAGGACTAAACCAGGACTAAACCAGGACTAAACCAGGTCTAAACCAGGACTAAACCAGGAGTAAACCAGGACTAAACCAGGACTTAACTGGACGTAAACAGGACGAAAGTGAAACTAATGGCTGCCGCGGAGTCACTTGTTTTTAATGATTTTTATTTGGTTCTGTTTAAATCCGTCTAAAACGCATTAAATTCATTCTGTTTAAGTTAAAAAAGACCAACCTTCGCGTGACGTGAAGTAGACGTAAGCCCTCGCGACGCCGTCCTCGGTGTCCACGCGACACTCTCCTCCCTGGGACTTCTTCTTACTTTGAAAATACAGCTGTAGTTTGTTCTTGACGGTACGGTTCTGCTCCGGGACCCAGTCGCCCTCCACCACGAGCCTCCAGTCCTCCATCCCGCTCACAGGCCTCTGGAAGCGGACTCACTCACAGAGACTCACCGCTGATCTGACTGCGCACCCTTTTACTTTCGATTTCTCCCATAACTCTGGAAATAGAAACTTAAACATGAGTCAGTTTCGGGAGGCGCAACAGCAGGTTATCAGCAGTAGCCTACTCTTAATGTGATGCACCTGAAAACAATACTACTATACATATTATACTTATTATACTTATTATACATAGCTACTATACAGCGGTCATCATGTTTTCTTACTGTGTGCAACTCCCCTGTGGTGAGGGGGCTTAAAGTGTTTAAAGTCATTCTCTTTGCCTTCCTCCTCTTTTATTGTGACTTTTATTGTGGAGGCTTTTATTGTGGAGGCTTTTATTGTGGAGGCTTTTATTGTAAATGGCTTTTATTGTGGAGGCTTTTATTGTGGCTTTTATTGTGCAGGCTTTTATTGTGGAGGGGTGGTTCCTATAGCAACGGGCCGTCAGCTCGTTCCTTCTTGTGATGGGCTTTCCGTCTCTTTTTCCTGAGGCTCGTTTGATTCACAAACAGCTCTTTAAATCATAAATGTTTTGGTTTTAATTTGACTTTGACTTGATATGTGTGAAAACAGTTCTGATTAAATCATAAAATCATACAATGTCTCACAGCTTCTTTAAAAATGCATTGATTTGTTATATTTATATAAAAAGAATACCATTAAACATTTGCATTTAAACATTTTTGTCAATGCAATATCAATTTGGCTTTTTTTTGCTCCAGACATTGACTTTTGACTTTAACTGGTCCATTACAGAAGACTGTTGCTGTGGGCTGCGGAGTAGGCCTAGATTGTAAATAAAAAGGGGGTAGGCCTACATGACTGTGGCCTGTATGATTGACAGGAACAGTGTGTGCACCTAGGCTTATATTTTTATATTTTTGTGTTGTTCTTTAAATTATTAGTCTTTTTATTGAATTGAAATTAATCATTATAAATGTTATTATTACATAATGATTTAATTACCATCACTCGTTCCTTCTGCCGCTGACTCCAGCTCTTAAATTTATTTTATTTATTTGGTTTTAAAGTGCGTCAAAGTGAGCTCAGGTTGTATTTCTCGCGACATTAGAAGTTTTGAACTGGTTTAGTGTCGTTTGTTACTCCTCACTCTGCAGTATTTTAGTGTTAGTTCCAGTTTAGTCACTTTGTAAAGTCTGCTAGCTTCAGTAGCGGCTAAAGGCTGAGGCTCACTGTTGGACACTTTATTATTTTTCACCAGTATTTAGACTCTGCTGCGTGACAAAAAACACTTTAGAATATATTAAATATGCACAAGTTTCAAGTTCAATGCAATAAATGAGACCCTGGCGTCAAATGACACTAACTACATAATGATAAATGTACTTATGTCTAATAAGTTATAAAACGTATCTCTGCCCTGTCCCTGCACAATAAGAGCAGAATAATAATGTATGGAACAGACATGAACTACTTTTATATTCTTTGTAAATGCTGTTAGAAAGCCATCATTAACTGTGTGTCTGTTGAACAGGAGGGTCGTAGAGTGACCACTGCTGCCAGCTGTTTCTAAAGTTCAGGTCTCACAGAAACACTGTCAGGTCGAGGAGAGGCTACACTAATATCCAGTTTCCTCCAGAAACCATCCTGATATTTACAGCAACAAAATACAAATAATTAATTCATTTGTGATATTTACACGGCAGCCATCTTAACGTTAGTGCACAGTGTAATAATCAAAGAGTAGAGTGTTAAGTATGAGTCTGAGCTGCCTTTGACCTGCTTTAACAAACTCTGACCTCAAATAGAAAAGCTTTTGTATTTTAAGAATAGAAAGTCTCCTGCAGTAAACACACTCCACACAAGGCTCGACCAGTTCCACACAACTCTTTTTTTACCCAGGATCTTTCCCATAAGGCATTGGGGCAAGCGTCACATAACGTACCTACTTCATTATCTTCATGTTGCTGTGAGCCGTGAGTATTGTCTTAATATATTTGTATTTGTATTGTTCAGTTATTCAGTTTGTGTCTGTTCTCAGAGAAAAGACTGAGGTCATGTTTAATTATTCCCCATCATTTGAGTTTTATTTTCTGATACTAGGACATGTTATAGCATTTGTTTTATGCTCAGCTACACACTGACTGTTTGTTCACCTGATGTATACGATTATATTTAGACAAAGACAGTCTGCAGCTACGACTAATTATTAAGATTGTAGGAAACTATTTAAGACACAGTTTAGTTTTTAAATGCAGTATTTGCATCTTTGTGTGTCTCCACCGTTCTGTGATACAGAATAATAATAATAATAATAATAATAATAATAATATAAGTTTGTTTAAAGCCTTGTTTTTTTGTTTAGCTGTAGTTCCTCTGAATCATAAACCCCTGAAACCCACAGATGACAGGTGTCAGTCAGAGACGAGTCAAGTCTTTGTTTCTTCAGTCTTTACTCTTTTTGTGCCAACTTCTTTTTTTCTGATTTTTTCGAGCAGGCACACAAGAATTAACCGTCTCAACTCATGAACTTATTCTTGTCTTTGATGGAAACACAGACACACGGACGACTGTCACACCTGGACACTTTAGGTTTGTCCGACTGTCACACCTGGACGCTTTTGGTTTGTCCGACTGTCACACCTGGACACTTTAGGTTTGTCCGACTGTCACACCTGGACACTTTAGGTTTGTCCGACTGTCACACCTGGACACTTTAGGTTTGTCCGACTGTCACACCTGGACACTTTAGGTTTGTCCGACTGTCACACCTGGACACTTTAGGTTTGACTTTTTCTACATATCGTCACTTTTCGTATTCTTACAGTAAACAGTGAGTAGACAGCTGGGGACAAACTACAAACTGTAGGTGAGTAAATTAAGTTAGTAACCTAGAGTCTTTGTCCAGCAGATGGCGCCAAAGGACACACCACGAGTCTTTATAGAAGTCAATAACTCAATATTCCATAAATGACATAACAACCTAAAATAGGGCTGGATCTTTTATTTGGATACGAGAGATACACATGGTTCAGTTGGACTTGTTCTTTGTACTTTTATTTATTTTTTGGTTAAAAGCTGACTTTAGGGTTCACCTGTGGATTTGTCGACACCTGTAAAAAAAAACACAAGAACATAAAAACAAAAGACTACAATGGGAAAGGTTACAGGTTTGATAGCTGTGAATGAAATGCATGTTGGGAGTTGTGGTTTAATTCTCAGGTTCAGTTTATGGATGTATGGATTTTAATGAGTAGCACATTTTCTGACACTGCGTTTACGTAATGTAACTGTAAATATATATTAAAGCACAAAAATGTAGTTAAAACATACTACACCAACACGTTCAGGCCTTCTCCTGGTTAAACCTGTTTTAAATAACACTTACTCAACACAGTGCTTCTCGTCATCGTTTTATTCAAACCTAAATGTTGTTTTTACAGTGTAGACTCTGGTGTTTTAGGATTCAGCTGTAACAATGAAAACTACTGGAACGTCTCGTCACTGGCTTTTGTTTTGATATCAAGTGGCACAAATATTCCCACAAAGGGAAATAAAGCGCTACATAAATAAAAAAAATAAATAAATAAATAAAGGATCGACCCAGGCCCACAGAGCTTTGTTTTCTCATTTTCAAGCTTTTTAGATGAAAGAAAATACTACTTTTAGTGCCTTTAAGCATTAGTCAATGTGAAAGTGTTCTGTGTAAAGCTGGATGTGTGTAAAAGCTAAAGGCCTGGTTTAAAACACGTACAGCAGTGTCTGATGCTGTATAATATACATTATGTTCTAGCGCTGCAAACATAAAAAAACATTCAAAAACATGATTTAGACAATTTAAAAAAATACAAGGCTCTGTTCTAAACCAGGACTTTATTTGGTCCTGTTTTAATTTCTCTGTTTAAACAATTGTTTTTGACAGAAAAAAGGAAATGTCATGGAAGACCATAAGATTACTTTAAGCGGATGTTTGTGATACAGATAGTGTTTAATACGTACAGTCAGGTTTAGTTGGAGCAGGGGGAGGGGGGGGAGGAGAGGGACAGCTGTAGGACACCTCCAGGTATCGGGTCTGCTCTTTACAGGGATATTCTCCAAACACGTACTCAGTGACCGGGACTTTACAGGACCTTCTGTCTGCACAGCTGAGAGACACAGAGTTCAGTGACAGGACATTTTAGAACCTCCAGGGAGACAATGGACTGGAGAGAAATGAGTCAAAGCAGAGTAAGTGCACAGGTGTTTGTGCTCCTAAGACCAACATCATAGTGACTCATCAGGAAGATTCTAAAATACGTTGTTGGACTGGAACTGGACAGTCAGAGCAGGGCAGGGTTTTTTCATGTGACTCAAATTTCTGCTCTGGCTTAGAGTCGTTTGGTTCGGTCTTAATGTTTAAATGAGTTCTTTTTATTTCACTTTAATGCTGGTAAGTCATGGTTTTAGTGACGTTTTAATTATTCCATGAACAACACAAAAATTATTATATTATCAGTAAATTTCACAAAGAAAAAGCTTAAACCATTGTTGCTTAAGTACTTGCTAAATATTTCTGTCTTTTAATTAATAATTTTTCTAATTAAAAACTATTCTTTCAAAATTTTATGGTTTCCTCTATTTTCCAATTCAACCCTAGAAAATAAGAATAAAATATGTTTTAAGAAGCACAATGACTGTTTTTCTAGTTCCTTCTAAAAGTGAGTGCTTACAGATCCTCGACCACCATCTCGGCCCAGGGGAAGCTGCAGTAAATGTGGGGCCCGTCGTCAGGTTCAGCTTTGCCTTCTCCACAACGGGTCCCCACGCCCACTTTATACAAGATGTGCTCCAGCTTTATTTTGCCCACTTCTGAAAAAACAACACAGTAAAACAAAGTCACAAACCCTGACTTTAGTCCATTGAACTGAGAATTTACCAACGTCAGGCACGTTTTCATAACTTTACTCTGCTGTAGTGTTGTCTCAGTGAAAATGCTAAGTATTAAGTATTAATCCAGAAATGTGTCAATGGAGGCGACACATTCCTTTTGAGAGCGGTTTTTACTTTGAAGTCCAGCACCCCCTTTTATTTATTTTGTATTATCAGCTGCTTCAGATTTTCCTTCTAGTTCTCAAAATAGACAAATGTGTTCTAAAATCTTACAAAATTTGGTCTTGGACATAAATTCATCTCTTAAATTATTCCTCACCTATGGCACGTTTCAGGACAAATTCATTTTACTCCCCTTACTTCCCACTCCTGCGGCACAAGACAGAACTGCCCTATACCCCCTCTTCTTTTTGCTCTGTCCATTGAACCGTTAGCATTTAAGCTACGAGCAGAGGACACAGTTAAAGGTATCCACAGAGCCAACCGAGAGCACAAATTATCTTTGTTTGCAGATGATCTTCTGTTGTATGTTTGAGACCCTTGAGCCCACCTAAGCCATGGATTTGCCATTTTTGGAAATGTTGTAGTATTCCGGTAATACAAACATATATTTAGGTCTACAAATTAAATATGAGTTACTCAGAGTCAACTCTGAAGGGATCTCAGCATCTTTCAATTCAGAATTAAATCAGATTATCTAACTTACCTCGATGTCAGGGTTACTAGCCAAAATGAAAAGCTTTATGACGAAAACCTTGTCCCACTTCTTGAGAGTATTAAGTACTCAGATCTTCAAAGCTGGAATAGCTTACCACTGTTAATTGGCCGCATTAATTATATAAAACATATTACCTATAAATTATTATTTATTTCTGTATTCATTTGGAATAATCAAGCACCCCACAAAAAGTTAAAAACAAATATCCATAAGAAAGGTGTACTTAAAGAAATCTGTGGTACACTGCTAGACTTCCCTCTCCATTATTTTATATATATTATATATGGGAGTATGATTCTTCTTCTGTATGTGCGAGGGCTCCTCCACTTCATGGTTTTCCACTGTTTACATGTGTCTAAAGACAAACCAGGCACTGAGCCGCTGTGCACTCCATGTACGGCAGAAACCACACCTTCTGGGCGTGTCCCAATCTGTCATTTATTAGACCCCCTACACCTACACAGCTACACCTCTGACATTCGCGCTTAAACTCTGGAAGGGCGAGCCCCTCCTACACATGACCAGCGGGTTGTGGATCTCTTGAGATTTTTTTCATGTCAGCCATTCCTGAAATACATACAGTAGAAATGTTTACATGTGACTCGATAAATGAATAACTGCTGAAGTGATGTGAATTTTGTGAACTTTTTCAGGTTCATTCTATTTGTCTGTATCAATATTTCATGTTAATTGGCATCTTATTTTTTTATTATAATAAAAAAAACGTATTATCAGATTTGTATCTATATTGTCATTTTGTTTTGTCATGTTGGGGTTATTTGAGATGTGTTTGATGTAATGGAGGAATAATGTTTGCTTTAATGACTTTCATTTACTGTTAAATAAGTTAATTTCTATTAATCAAAACTAAATGTTCACATAAGATACATAATTAGAGAAACAAATCCAGAAGAATAAACTGCAAAATCAAACTTAAATGATATAAGAAATATGTATTGAATTAGATTGTTGAGAGTCAACAGAGCTGAAAGTAATGCTGGGTAAAGATAGAGTATAATACATAATCTTTATGGTTAATATGGAAGTAGCTCTTACCACAGGCCATCTCTGCAGTGTCGTTGTGACAGGCGTAAGTCACCTCTCCTTCTGTCAAACACAAGTCACACATTAATATCGACTGCATATCTTTTTTTCTTGTAGTTCTCTTCAGTGTAAGGCCTTTTTTCAGATGTAGTTCCACAGTTCCCAACAACCACTGTCAGATGGTTCTAAATGACTGATTTGATGATTTAGTCTTTGATTCGTCCTTTAGTCCAGGTTTAGACAAGGTTTTTATCTGACCAATAAAGCAAAAGCATCTGGACTCAGTTTTCAAGGTGAAGAGGGGTCATTTCTAATTCCAAGAGACTTTATCATATTTATCATTTATTTTCTGAGATTAACTTATAAGAGAGCTGAGCTTTATCTCTGCAGCACGAGCTGGAGTCATCAGGACTCTTCAGCACAGAGCACAAGAGGTGCCCACAACCTCAGAAGGTCAACGGAAAGAAGAACAACACATCCGTAAAGCCCTGAGAGACTCTGGATACACCAAATGGACTTTCAACAAAACCAAGAGGACAAAGAAACCAAACAGACAGGAACCAGAGACAAAAGGGAAGGGTGTAGTTATCCCTTATGTGTCTGGTTTATCTGAAAAACTTAAAAGGATTTTTCTACAAACACAACATTCCAGTCTTCTTTAAACCTGGGAACACTCTTTGACAAAAACTGGTCCATCCTAAAGACGAGACCCCCAAAATGGAAAAGCCTTCTTTGAACAGAGGTGGCCTCAGATTCATGTTGCCTAGTATTTATAACACTGTTCTGAAATCTAAACCAGAACAGTTTGACTCTAGAACAACAACAACACCTGAAAAGAACAGTGTCACTAACGACTCTCCTGAGACTTAAAGGACTCTCATATCAGAGTCACACTGTCCTTTCAGAGCTAACGACTATGAGACCAGAACAGTCTGGTCCAATCAGGTTTAGTTTCAGGTTAAGCCCCTCCCTCTGGAGGTAAAGCTCAGCTCTTTTACAGTTGATCTCAGAATTGATAAAGTCTCTTGGAATTAGAGACGAAACGTCTTCACCTTGAAAACTGAGTCCAGATGCTTTTGCTTTAACTTTTCTTAAGATGACCTGGACGACTGAGAACCTTCACAGACTTCTGACCAATACGAGAAAACTGGACTTAAAAACAAAATACTCTCGTGCTGAATGTATTTGTTAGAGTTTTAAGTGGCTCAGATTAATGCTACCTTTCTTGTTAAATGAATAAAGCTGAATTCTAATAAATGGTGTTGTTTGTATCAGCAGCTAAAGTGTAAATACCACACTCTTATTTAAGCAAAAATCATAAGTTACACTTTACTTTGAAATAAACTCACCAGCTGCACGGGTCAAATACCAGGCTGTAGCCAGCACTGAAACAGGACAACATAGAGAACAAGTTAATTTTGCATTGAAGTCACACATGGCCTGCCTCAAAACTTAGACTCAGTAAAGTATTTGTTAAAGAAGAAGGTGCACTTTGTTTTAAAAGTCCATCAGTCAAATGTCAGTCAAGAAACCATTAAATAAAATAAATGTTATAAGATGGCTCCATAGTTTTATGTCACAGTGTTTCTTTAAATGTCTAAGGTAAAGAAAGCACAAACACGTTTACAGCTAATATTTGCCACAGACTTTACATTCGACAGAATTTTAGTCCTGGTTTAGGGCTCAGAGGAAGTCCTTGTGAATGTCTCGCTCAGTCCTTGAGTCCTGTTGGTTCTGAGCTCTGTGGATGTGGACATACTCACGTCCAAACACGAGGCTCCTCGCTGGGACCATGCTGTTCCTCTGAGCTCTGTCCGTTAATGAGCGCTGTCTCCAGACCTCTTGTATTTAAAGGTACGGCGGCCGTCAGACATTCAGACGCCTGTCCCGCCGCTGCAGGCACGTGGGGCCTCTGCCTCAGATGGGACTTTGAAAAACTCTTTTCTGAGCTGCAGGAGTCGGCTGTAAAACCAGGGCCGGTCCTCTCACCAACCTCCGGTCTCATTAAGCAGAAAACATCTGGAGCATGACTTTACAACACAGGTCTTTTTTTACACAAATACAGCACGTTTGAGTCATGAGAATGTGTTTCTGATATTACAAAAGGTTTATCCTTTACTTATACTGACAGAAACTAGGGTTTGAGAGAGAAGTAGACAAAGGTGGTTAGCATTTAACTGTCTGTATTCTGTCTGTGTATGTCTATTATCTGTTAACCCTGCGACAAACTGGCCATTGTCCAGTTAGTCTGTACCTCGCCTCAGGCCCAATGGTGCTGGGATAGGCTCCAGCCCTGTGGCCCCTAATGTGAAAAAATGGTAGTAATGAACAAGAAATAGGCCTAAGTCTGAAGGTAAAAGGTAGGGTCGTGTGTACAGTGTTCTCTTGTCTTGGTCTGGGACATCAGGACGGTAAAGTCAGGGTTAACTCTGGGTTAACTCTGGGTTAACTCTGGGTTAACTCTGGGTTAACTCTGGGTTTTTGGTATCACAAAGCTAGTTCACTTTCTCTTGCGGTAGATCACCGTGCTAACTTAGGCTAAACAGCTAACCTGCCCAGAAGCACGTTAAGTTTGATAAATAATAGAATCACCGGTGACTGACCAATCAGGAACAACAAACGAGCTGCCGGTGTCAAGGAGGAGACAGACGCAGCGCGGAGACAGAAAAAGGAGAAGTGTGTGCACAAGCGCCGGTCGACTGGAGCACAAATGTACAGCAACACTGAGGTCATATTAGAACTTACAGGTGTAAACACCTGAGTGACATTGTGCTCACAATGGGGTTTATTGTCAGTTATGTTGAGATTTTATTAATACAAACGGATCAATAGACTAGTAATATTTTAATGCAGCATTAAAACACACTTCTGTTAGTATTTTTGCTTTTATTGCGAATATGCCGTTCATTCAGTTTGTTTTGCAGGAGTTCAGTGTAGCCAACTTTAGAGTTTTTCCTCAGGTTAACTCTCTCCGTCATGTCGCTGGGATTGGTTGCTTAGTGCTGACTCCTTCTGTTTCACATGAACGCGTTCTCACTCAGAGAAACCAAGGGTTGCTTATGAACCTTCTCGGACTCTGAGAACATCTGGGACAGTCCTGCTGCTCGAGCCCAGAGTTAGAACTGAACACAGTGAAGCAGCGTTTAAGTTTCATGCAGCAAAAATCTGGAACAACTTTAACAATTTAAGATGAAGTTTCCAAAAACAAGAATTTCCAACCTTCAAGAAATTTGAGCCACGATAACAGTGTCCCACAAAAGGTAACGACCGATCTGGCAAAGAGTGGAGGACTGAAGAGGCTTCTTATACTTTTGAGTGAGTCTGAAGAGCCCAAAGCTGCTGGGATAGGCTCCAGTCACCCACGACCCCTTACAGGACCAAGCGTAAGAAGATGAATAAATGTTTTCATTAGTAAATTATTTTAAGTTGTGTAAACATTGTCTTGTGAACTGTGTTATGTGCAGGTTTAAAATAAACTATAACTAAACTAAAACCATAATTATTATATATGCAATTAAAATTCTGTCTAATTAACCAAACACTGACCTCCATGAGACCAGGTCAACTGCATAGATTTAATACTGTTTCCTGGGATCTATTACAGTCTATTGGACACTAGTTCACTACAATTACATTATATTTTTTCTAAATTCTAGTTTTGCTGACAACTGTACACTTCCATTAGCACAAGAAAGAAAGGGTCTTCAAAACCTCAATAACATAATATATACAAAGCAAACCCCAAATTTTCTATTGAGTGATAATTTAAGCCTTTTTCTCCAGAGAAGCAGGGCCTTGGACTGATACAGTACCTGAAGGTAGACAGGTTGTTATGTTGATATGTTTGGCAGAATGTTGAAAGTTTCCAGTGCATGCTTTTGAACTTGAAGGTGTTTGGATAATTACAGCGTGTGAGGACCCACCAGAAACTAAAAGGGTCCAAACATGCATCAGCAGCTTTTTGAGAAGGTCCAGATGCCCCTGAGGCTCATAAATACCACAGATCCACAGAGAGCTATAACTCACCAGGAGCCAGTGCAGTTACTGACAACAGCGTCTGCCTCGTGCTCACGTGGAAACTTCATTTGTAAAGCACACTCAGACTGACTCTGACAAACCTCTGAATGTATAAAAGTTCTGTTCCCACAATACGTCATCGTGAGAAGATAACAATAATTCCCGATTGTCAGATTTTTGTTTTTTATTATAAGAACCAAAATGTTTATGGATGCCTCAATACTCTCAAACTACCATCGTATCTCTAAGCTCCCATTCATTTGTGTTTCTTTCTATGGTTACGGTTGTTTTTAGATTTGCTTTAAACCTTTTCACTGTATTCAATTAGCATTTTACAAGTTTGTAATGATCTTTTTTTTAAACTGACTTTTGAAACGTTGCAGCCTCATTCCTTGCTTTGAGCATTGTGGATATTAGAGGCACGACCTTGGAGTGGGGGTTCAGGGTCAGCACCTCTGTGAAGCCTCAGTAGCTCACTTAGTAAAGCGTAAACCATCTACTTAAGAAACCTGGGTTCGATTCTCAGTTGGGTCATTGCCCCACTCTCAACCTGTGTTCTACCGGCTACACTGTCAAAATAAGACACAAAGGCCCAAACATTTAAATGTTTTTTTAATTAACACCAGACCCGTACAAGAAAACACAAGAAGTGTCTCTAAAAAACATACATAAAACATCTTTTTCTTCTGGCTTCATCTGACCTTCGGTTCAGAATTTAGATTTTTTTTTTTACATTTATTTCAAACATGAAAGCAAACAAAATAGACATTTATATGAAATAATATAAAAATGAATGTCTGGCAGGTAGTGGGTTGAAGAGTGACCTTATATAATCTCACCCCCCCTTACAATTTATAATTATTAAATCGGCAGTGGCTCAGTGGGTAGAGCGGTCGTCCTTCAACCGGAAGGTAGGTGGTTCGAATCCCGCTCTCCCCACAGTTCATACTGTCGTTGTGTCCTTGGGCAAGACACTTAACTCACGTCTCCTCCAGTGTTGTTCCAGCTGTAACACTGGTGAATGGAACCTTAATGTAAGTCGCTTTGGATAAAAGCGACTGTAAATGACTAAATGTAAATCAAATATTTAACAAGAATTGACAACCCATTAAATGTTCTGCACCGTGAGTACCTTTTCCTTACAGATACTATCAGAAATATACTAATCTGTATAAGCTTCATATTCTATAACATGAGGTTCTCAAAAGGTTAGTTAATAACATTGTTCTGATCAACTTCCCCGGCGTCTTTCTGCCACAGTTTGGAGTTTCTCGGTTTAAAATTCTACACATGTGTATGCAGAGCTTCTACAAGGTCTGTTTTCACTCTTTTTTAATTCCTTAATCTGACACAAAACATTCAGAAATTTCTAACAGTACTTTTTTGGCAAGCATGTTCAAGTTTGCCTCACTATATTTCTGACAGGAACCGGATATAATAAGATATAAAACATAAATGAACTAACAAACCCAGAACACGAGGGTGGGACATGACAATTTTTCAGGCATTTAGGTCTTACACTTGCTAGTTTATACAGTTATGTCCATAAATATTAGCATAATTCTAATATTTTTGGCCCTACATCACCACAATGGATTTAAATATAAACGAACAAGATGTGCTTTAACAGACTTTGCACACTTTTAGCTTTAATTTGAGGGTATTTACATCCAACTCAGGTGATCGGTGTAGGAATTACAACAGTTTGTATATGTGCCTCCCACTTTTTAAAGACACCAAAAGTAATGGGACAATTGGCTGCTCAGCTGTTCCATGGCCAGGTGTGTGTTCTTACCTCATTATCCCATTTACAAGGAGCAGATTAAAGGTTCAAAGTTCATTTCAAGTGTGCTATTTGCATTTGGAAACTGTTGCTGTCAACTCTCAATATGAGATCCAAAGAGCTGCCACTATCAGTGAAGCAAGCCATCATTAGGATTAAAAAACTAAACAAACCCATCAGAGAGAGCAGATGGGGGCGGCAGTAGCTCAGTGGGTCGAGCGGGCGTCCTTCAACCGGAAGGTAGGCGGTTCGATTCCCGCTCTCCCCACAGTTCATACTGTCGTTGTGTCCTTGGGCAAGACACTTAACCCACCTTGCCTCCAGTGACTGTAACACTGGTAATTACATTAGAACAATGTAAGTCGCTTTGGATAAAAGCGTCAGCTAAATGAATAAATGTAAATGTAAATGCAAAAACTTTAGGTGTGGCCAGATCAACTGTTTGGAACATCTTTAAAAAGACAGAATGCCCCAGTGAGCTCAGCAACACCAAAAGACCTGGAAGACCATGGAAAACAACTGTGGTGGATGACTGAAGAATTCTTTCCCTGGTGAAAAAAAACCCTTCACAACAGTTGTCCAGATCAAGAACACTCTCCAGGAGGTAGGTGTATGAGTGTCAAAGTCAACACTCAAGAGAAGACTTTACCAGAGTGAATACAGAGGGTTCAACACAAGATGTAAACCATTGGTGAGCCTCAAAAACAGGAAGGCCAGATAAGAGTTTGTTAAACAACATCTAAAAAAGCCTTCACAGTTCTGGAACAACACCCTATGGACCGATGAGACCAAGATCAACTTGTACCAGAACTGCTCATGATCCAAAGTTCTCTTGTATTTATTGATGATGTGACTGCTGACAAAAGAAGCAGGAGGAATTCTGAAGTGTTTCAGGCAATATTATCTGCTCATATTCAGCCAAATGCTTCAGAACTCATTGGACGGTGCTTCACAGTGCAAATGGACAATGACCTGAAGCAAACTGCGAAAGCAACCAAAGAGTTTTTTAAGGGAAAGAAGTGGAATGTTATGCAATGGCCAAGTTAATCACCTGACCTGAATCTGATTGAGCATGTATTTCACTTGCTTAAGACAAGACTGAAGGGAAAATGCTCCAAGAACAAACAGGAACTGAAGACAGCTGCAGTAGAGGCCTGGCAGATCATCACCAGGGATGAAACCCAGCGTCTGGTGATGTCTATGCGTTCCAGACTTCAGGCTGTAATCGACTGAAAAGGATTTGTAACCAAGTATTAAAAAGTGAAAGTTTGATTTATGATTGTTAATCTGTCCCATTACTTTTGGTCCCTTAAAAAGTGGGAGGCACAAATACAAACTGTTGTAATTCCTACATCGTTCTCCTGATTTGGATGTAAATACCTCAAATTAAAGCTAAAAGTCTGACGTTAAAGCACATCTTGTTTGTTTCATTTCAAATCCATTGTGGTGGTGTATAGAGCCAAAAAGATTAGAATTGTGTCAATGTCCCAATATTTATGGACCTGACTGTAGTTTATTTTGGTCAAAGACAAAACTACAACTAATAACTAATAAACTAATAAATAATTAACAATATTGTTTTTTGAAGATTTGTATTATAGTCGTACAAATAAAAGAAACAGGCAAATTACAATATGTAGGAGCCTGTGCCTGCTGTATGCTATACTATGATACTAATACAATTTTAAAGTGAACTGAGCAGCTCATTAGCCAGGCAGGAAAAAGTAACCAAAAGACACATGGACATGTTGTTAGATGCAAGTAGGTCAGACATTAGAGCAGGAGAACAATTTTAACAAAAAATGATTCTGGTACATTTTAGATAATTTTAAGATGGCCATTGTATCAGACAAACTGTGAGTACTATTTTTTTTTTATCTAACTAGCCCCACAATCCCAGACTCAAAGGCTTTACTCTTTTTAACCTGAGCAGTTTCAACAAACTACATGTCAGTGGAGTTGGGAGCAGGATGTGGGTCTATATATGTTCATTAAAATAAGATGAAATCAAAAGCAATGCAGTCCAGCAGTGCTGTTGGAAGCAGCAACACTATAGCGATAAAGCTAATGCTAAAATCTAGGCTCACCTGACACTATTCTAACTGACTAAATGGCTAATCTAAGTAGATGCTAATATATGCTGACCTGATGTTTTCAATACACCCTTAAACCAGGGCATGAGCCTAGACCAGACAGTGTGGTGAGCGAGGAAGCAACTTCAAATAAATAAATTCAACTGTAGGAGCCTAGCATATATTGTAAAATTAATATAGTTTATACTCAAATGTCAAAACTTTAATTGAAATTAATGAACAGCACTAATAAAGCCCCATTCTTACTGATCATTAACTAACAAAAGTTGTGTTAGGGTTTAGTTTCTCTTTGAAACTTTGTTGTCTTATATTTATGGCAGCTTTAGTATCTGCACTTTTTTGTTTCTGTGTGCTTAAATTGGCACCGTTGGTTTCCACGGGCACAGCTGATTTAGACGAGGGCACGTGCCCCAGGACACCAAAGTGCTGCTGCTGCCCGTGCTCCTCACAGAAAGGCTGAGGATGTTGAAGTCGGCCGAGGCTTGAACTCACAATCTTGTTGATGTGAGGCAGGAGCGCTCATACAAGATAAGATTTATTATTTTTTTGTGGGTGTTGAAGGTGACTTACAATCAGGGCGCATCACGTCAAGGCTGCTTGGTCCAAAAGGTTGAATGCATTCGAAAGTCTCTGTTTAATACAATTAAAACTATTTAACCTCCAACACATTTGATTAAATGATAAATATTGGGCTGTAAAGTACATTTTTTTGAGTATGTGTAATTACTGAACTCACCGAATGCTGTAGCTGCCATGCTGCCTGGGGTCATAGAGACTCTTAATGCTGCAAGGAACAGAGAGTCTTTATTTCAATTACCAAAAGGAAGGTCTGCATTCTAATTTAACAAATGTAACAAATGTAAGAACAACTCTGTAAAGCTGATATGAAACAAAACAAAGGTCTGCTGCAGTTTCCACAGAGACTTCCTCTTGTTGCTGTTACGCCATCTTTAAGCCACATCAGAAAAACACAAATCTGCAGCTGTGTTACGCCCAGTTTACCGTGGGTTTGTGAAATTAACTGCACACGAACAAGACCACTGCAACATTCTGTCACTGGCCAAGGAGCAAATGCACTTATAAATCCTTTATTATAGTCAGGTGGGATAAAGTAGACAGCTGCAGAACTGACTCACATCTGTGTCACTGGAACCACCTCTGCTCTCAAGACAAGGCCGTCTGTGTTTAGATTTCGCAACACTTCACAAAATCAAATCAAATCAAATCAAATCAAATCAAATATAATCAAATATCTTCCTGTTTTTTTCAAAAGAGTGTAACCAATAAGTGAAATTTAAAATAAAATCATTTCTCTTACAGTTTTTATCTTGAATATCGACTTGAACACACTCAACTAAAATAGTAATATATCCACGTTTCTATGACATCGAGCACAAAGTGAGACTTTGATTCATTTTGAATTTACATAAAAAAATCTATTTGATCCTTAGGTTTAAATACTTTGGCCCAATGTGTTCAGATTAGAGTTTACATTATATTCCAGTGAGTTTTAAAACACATTTACTCACTGGGTTCCAGCTGCTGCTCATCGAACGAGTGCCTCTTGTGTGAAACTCTGAGGGCTTAGTTTCCTGTGCCTCTCCAGCTTCTGAGGTGTGCGCTGGTGTTGATCAGAGTCGGACACTTCCTTTAAACTCTCTGAAAAAAGCACACACATACTTTTATACATGTGACATTTCTACAGACAAAACGCTGCTCGCACAAACGATCAGTCTTCGACCAGAAAAGTGCTCAGTACAGTTCTTTAGTGCTGAACAATACCAACAATTCTGTTTTGTACAGAATCAGTTGAAGCTGCAAGACATAAGATAAACAGAATAAAAATCTTAGAAATGGCATAAAAAAGGACATGAAAGTACTACTGAACTATAAAAATGTACATAATAGAAGTAAACGTTATGACTAAAGTAAACCCTGACATTTTCTGTTTTGTTCGTTTGAAAGGTGTCGAGAGGAGCTTGTACTTTTGTATTTAATGGCTTTGTAACAAAATAAAAGAGGGGACACTGATAAGGTGATTATTAAGGGGTAGATCTGAGCGTAAACTATTTGCTCTGACTTTAGCGTCAGAATGAATCTGAAACCAATATTTATCCCCGTTTTGTCTCTGTCTCTGTTTTTCTGTAAAAATGATGTATCCACATAATTGTTTTTATTGGCAACCATTACTTCTTTATCAGTGTCAACAGTGGGAGTGCTCCGTTTTCCTGAAGTGAACTGTGACTGAGCAAAGCTTTTGTACAACTGTTGATTAAACTTTAATTCATCTTTTTCTATAAAAGAATTACATTCCCCCGTTTAATTACAAACATTTTCTTCCCAATTTGTCACAATTATCCAGTAATTCACAAATTTATTCTTTCATTCTCTGGGTCTCACTTTTATTCTGTTTATAAAAGTTGACTGAGTCAGATTCAACACTCGTCCATGACTTTATTATATTTCCATGAGAGAATATTCTGTTGGTTACAGATGTCAGACTTTAAGAAACAGGAGCTCTTTCAGACTTTGAACTTTAGAGAAAACTGTCAGCTCCAGGTTTATAATCCTCCACTCGGTGTAATGTGTAATGTGCAGGGGCTCCAGAAGATGGCGCCTGTGTTCAACAAAAGTCAAATTCTCATTTATGAACTCATGCCTTTTTTTAGTCATATTTTATTTATTATAAATGTAATATTAAAGACATGTCTCTGAAAGGAGCACAGCTGTTGAACTTTGTTTCTGCTGAAGTCAGATCTGTTCAAAGACAAACTCTGGATAATTCTGCAGCAGAACTCTTCTCATGCATCAGGGTTTTCTGCTACAGTCACTTTTACCTTTCTCACGTTCTCAGTGTGTTTTCAGTTCCTTCTCGGGACAAGAACAGGTCTTTCTCGTCGTTCACGTGAAACAGACTCAGCACTAAACCACGGAGACGTCAGAGTTAACGAGGAAAACAGGAACCGACACTAAACTCCTGCAGAACGAACAGCACCAGACAGAGTTCTTTGTTCTTGCTCCTCGACCCCTGCAGCTGGTTTTTCGTTGCTGATTGGTCGGTGGGGCTCATTTCTGTCCATTACCTGGAACTTCACCTGCTTCTGTAACTCATCTCTAACCCTCCTGATCCAGCTTCAGACGAAGCCCAGGTGTGAAAACTCTTCTGTTGAAAACTAGAGAACGTTGAGATGATTTTTAATGACAGAAGGTTATTAGAGGTTTTCCTCAAAAACTCATAAAGTCCATGTCAGTAATAATCTTGGCCCACGTTAAAAATAAAGCCTCCTAATGTTCTGCAGTATCCTCCCAAATACTGAGCTGTCCCTTTGACGTTGGAGAAAACAAATGTGTTTAATGAAGCCGACACATTCAGTGTTTGGGCCCAAACTGCAAAAAACTGTATCAACTCTTAAAATGAAAAGAACTGGTCCCTGATGATCACAGGTCGGAGGGTTTAGATCCTCAAACACTCTCAGACAAACATTAGAATCCAAAAATAGCATTTATTTATTTCCATTTTGCTAAAACAGTTTCTTAAATACATAAAAGTGCTATTTTACACAGACCATAAACAAAGCCTAAAATGTTTAAAAGTGCCTGAAGTGAGCAGGAACAAACTAAACTAACATGCCTCAGGTTTTTCTCGAGAAGCGTAACAGGGACATTTGCATAGTTTCAGACACGCACAGAAATATGGAAATCCAGGAGAAGAACTGGCTCCAATCATTTGCATCACATTTGTTTAAAATAGCTTCACGACTCTTCAGTGTCACCAGACCGTTCAGTCCACAACAAGGTTTCAGCTGGATTTAGTCACTTCACCTTTAGTTCTGTTCATTTTTCTACATTAATCCGTTTCTTGACCTTAAACAGGAAGTGATGTCACCGTCATAAAATAACAGGGTTTAGAGGGATTTGAGATTGGTTTTCTGCAGTGAGGAGAAACAGGAAGTGATGTCACCGTCATGGCGTCTTGTCACAGTAGACGGTGAGTGTGAACAGGAAGTGATGTCACGGTGATGACCTGAAGTTAGCGAGGAGGAAGACGATGACGGTGGTGAGCAGGACGATCATCAGGATGATGGCGATGAGGAGGAAGGCTCTGCAGGCGGGACGTCCTGTGAGCCTGAACAGGACCTCGCCTACCCCCCCACTGGCCCCGCCCACACCGCTCATGGCAACAGGACTGGGAAGCCCCACGTCCAAAGAGCGGCGCGTACTCTGGGTCAAGGCACTAAAGTCCTCCGTCCTGAACAGAGACAGAAGTGTTAATGTTAATCAGGACTTACACCAAAACAGACTTAAACCTGGACCAGACCCAGGCCACAACCGAGCCTAAACCACAACTAAACCACGACCGAGCCTAAACCACAACCGAGCCTAAACCACAACCAAGCCTAAACCACAACCAAGCCTAAACCACAACCAAGCCTAAACCACAACTTAACCAGATGTTTGTAAAGTAAAACAGGACTAATCTAAAAGGTTTTTGTTGGATTTAAACGTGTGTTAAACTGGAGCAGGTTTGAATTAGATCTGAGAAGGTTTAAAATGGATTTAGCAGGTTTCAGTGGGTCTCAGATTAGATCTAAAGCTGTTGTAAAGCGTCAGTGACCGTTTGAGCTGCAGCCGGCCCTTGTTGCGGACGAAGCGGACGCTGTAGACTCGCTGCATGGCGGCGGGCAGACAGGACAGCACCTCGGGGTCCGTGTCCAGTTTGGGGAGTCCGAGCGTGGGCAGCGGCGTCAGGGCTCGACACAGCGGACACAGGATGGAGCTGGGCTCTGTCGACTTCACGTTCATCCGAGCCAGACACTCCAGACAGAAGGTGTGTTTGCACTGCAGCAGCTTGGGACAGCGGAAGGCGTTGTTGAACTGACTGAAGCAGATGGAACACTCCAGGTCCGGGATCTGGGCAGAAAAGGAGTCCGAGATGATGGAAATCTGTCCGGAGGCTGATGGATATGGATTGGAGGGCTCTGATTGGAGGATTTGGTTTGATGTGGGTCGGTCTGGGGTGTAGTAGGGGTTTACGCTCTCTGATGAAGTTTGAGTGTGAACCGTGAGAGCGGGTTCGTCGCTGTGAAGCCGCTCTGAACGGTCGCTTGGTGTCGGGGGGGAATAACGAGGAGGACAGGGCACAGACGGAGAGGCAGTGACGTTGGGAATGGAGAGTGTGACCTCAGAGAGAAAGGGAAGTGCCGTGTTGCTGTAGGGGTTCATGACGGACGACAGATGTGGAGCCCTGAGACCAGACGGGGAGATTCTGAAGAGTCCTGTTGCTCTAAAGCTGACACCAAACCAAGACCTGGAAAAGACAAAGACATCAGTGAAAGGTTTGTCCCAGCAGATGATCATTTTACATTTTAACTGGAGAAATACAATAGTCAGACTGTAGACAGACACATGTAGAACAACAAACAGAAAGAAACTTCACAAAAAAAATTATGAAACATCTGTGTGTCTTGACTCGACCGATAGCTTCTATGTTTTGTCTTTAACTTCCTGCATTTGGACCAAAAATCCACACAATCATCAGGGCCCTGTCTGAGGCTGGATCAAGAGGTCAGAGGTCAGTTCAGTTCAGTTAGGCTGAACAGCTCACCTGATCTGGAGCAGGTTAAGTTACACATACGCTGAACAATCAGGAACGAGAAACAATGTGCCGGTGTCGAGGATTAAAGACGCAACAGAGACAGAAAAAGAAGTGTGTGCAGCAGCAGCAGGACTGGAGCACACATGTCCAGAGAACTAGAGACACTAAAGTCATGTTGTAAATCAGTCTTACAGGTGTACACACCTGAAGGACATTGAGTTTTTATCATCAGTTATGTTGAGATTAATAGATTAATAGACTCCACACTTCAGTCGTTCGGTGCTGACTCCTCCTGTTTCTCATAAACGTACTCTCACTCAGAGAAACCCAGAGTTAACAGAACAAACTGATCCCAGACCAGGATCGTTGGGTTTAGTTCCTGATCCGGTTTGAGTCGTACTAAAGAGAACAGGACTGTTGCCTTTTTGTAAATGTCTTTGTTCTAAACGTGTGTAAGTCACAGCAGCATTCCCTGCAGCTCACGACAGTCACCGTCTTTCATTAAAAGTCTTTCAGTCGAATCATTTTCATTCAAATCCATTTGTTTAAAAAGTGTCTGTGTTAAACACTCGTCTGCATGGCCCCCGTCCTCCCGGAGGTCACTGGATAGAACGGTCACTTTATAATTCCAACTCTACAACAGGCACTTTACTTTGGTCCTTTTATTTTTTGTTATGTTTGTTGTGACTGACGTCATGTTCCTAAAACACATCTGGGACGAAACAGGATCAGCACCTTAACCTTGGATCAGAACTTTACTGTGCAACGTGAACATTTTTCTTTGGCTCAATAAGAAAGATTGAGAAGACTCATCTGTTCACAGTCATTGTTCGAGACAAACACATAACCCTCCTCTTTCAGCCGCCTGTCGCTGCAGCAGCTCAGAAGGTTCCAGAACCACACACTAGCCTTGAACTAGACTCCTCATAAAGTGCAAGTACAGCTGTTCTCATAAGTTTACATCTCCTGGCAGAAATCAGGATTTCAGGATTTGGCAGAAATCAGGATTTCTTTGAAAATGAAGAACACACAGGAGGAATGGTGTTCCTCGTCGAGTTCTCTCCAAATGTAACGTTTATAGTTGAGACCAAACAGTTCAATTTTGGTCTCATCACTCAACAATGCGAAATAATAAAATTAAAAAGTGCTAAATAAATGCACACCATTTACCGTTTATTCATATTCCGGAAAATGTCCACCAAAAGAAATTTAATTATTCTGCCAATTTATGAGCACAACTGTAATTCATTTCAGCAGCAAATAAAAAAGTGCTATGATAATAAATAAATCAAAGTCAAACAGTCACAGATACAGGAATATATTAAACAGATACAGGTTGTGTTTAAAGACTGCTTCAGCTGCAGGAGCCTCGGGCTTTCCTCAGTGTCCTCTCTGTACTCACTCCAACTCTCACTGGGCTCTTAGAATTTAGTTCAGTTTATTGACTCTGCAGGTTTGAACTGCAGGACATTTGGATGAAATGTGAGACACTTTCAAAGATTGACTCAACATTAATGTCCTGTTTTTTAATTATAAACCAATTAAACAGATTTGGACACATTTGAACTGCAGATTTTAAAATACTGTGAACAGACTCGTGATTAATGAGTCTATATCAGTGTGTAAGTACTGCCAACAGCAGCGCTACACGTTACATTTAGAGTAATCCCAGGACTATTTAACGCTTGTTTATTAATTAACACAAGCCACATTCTCTAAACGGGTCTTTAGATTCAGAAAACACACCCACTACACTTTCCTCAGTGTTCAGGTGCGAAGATGAGCTGGAAAAGTGGTCTAGACTTACCGTGCACATGACTCCACGTTAGATCCAAAAAACGGGGCTAAATCCTCGGTTTAAACACGGTTCCATTCCCCGTGCGTCCTGCTCACGGACCCGTGCGTAAAGACGCGTTTGAGCGAGAGCCTTGGACACAATGAACAAACCGCGGCTCGTGATTTGAATAAGTGGATAAAAAACAGGAAGCTCCAGCCACACTCACCTGTTCGGCCCCGGCTCTGAGTGTCCGCAGGTGGAAAGATCTGAGTGATTAGCGCGCGACTCCGTCTCGTTCATTTACATCTGAGCCGCTGCTTCAGGCCCAGCGCCGTGAAGAGAACTGTTCAGAAAGAATAAAGTAAAGCCTGCATAAAGCCTAGTATTTAAGCCAAACACTTTGTGACACACTGTGATAAATAATGGGAATAAAACAAAATCTTTTACTTGTGAGCAGAACCATATTTAAAAACACTGAGGCCCAAAAATAGACCTGTGCAGGGAAAGAATAGGCTTCGACAAAGACAGGAATAATGGGACACTTGGATATGACCAGGAGTATTAGGCATGATTTTATTCAAATATATTTTTATATATATTCACCTTTTTAAAAGTGGTGTAGTGGTGAAAAACAAGGCCAATGATTTGCAAAACTCATAAAACCATGCTTTATCCACAACAGGAACATGTCACATTTTACATTTGAAAAAAAGGTGTTGTTCTGGTCTAACAGTGGGGTATTCAGCATCAGGCTGGGTGAGGGTTCTATTCCCTGTCTGTAAAGTTGAAAGCCTGGTGACTGGACACAGAACGAAGGGCTCGAGGCAGTTTTCGCAGCAGCGCCGAGATCCAGTGCACAGGCCACAACCAGCAGGGGGCGCATTTTTGGCCGGTCACCTTTATTTAACAGGTCAGATAGAAAAGTAGGCTATTTATGTTATAAATGCACACACATAATTGAAATAGAAAAATCCTTTTGACAGCTGTAAGACATGTTTGTGAACATTTGATCGAAGCCTTAAATCGTTAATTATGTTCTATTTATGAAAACTATATGTTTGGTACATTACTGTTAGCCTAGCCACAGAGCCAGACTGGTAAATCGAGCACGGAGTGATTTTTGGAGTTAGAATGCAAATGACCACCAAATTATATGTCATTCATGTTAATATAGTATAATATGTGCTATTCACGTTTTAGCATAAATAAAGAAGTGTAAAACATGAATCTATTGTGGTCTCTTTTTAATGCCGTTTTAATCAGAGGTCAGGTCACTTTCTAAAAAACAATATTTAAATACAATGGCTTCTTATAGTTTATTCTTATAAGTATGCAGTTTTATAACATAAATCTTTCAATGGCAGAGTATTTACACACATTGTGCTCTACTTGGTTCAAACACTACTCTATATTCACCAAAAGAGGGCGACAAAGACTTTATTTACAACTCCATGTATCAATGCTGTTCTGGGCTGTAGTCCTGCAGACTTAAATATCTTACACTGTTAAAAATAATTATAAACTCCTCGATGGTAAAAACTTTGATAAATGGACTGATCTAAAGTAATATTTTTACACACATTTGCAGCTAAACACAGTAAAAAGTGTTCTAAAATCTGATTGGACAATGGTAGTAGTCTGCACTGGATAATTTACTGGAACAGGCTTCAGACTGGACGGATGTCCGGCCTGTTTTCATAAGGGCTAAGTCCAGTCTAAAACGTATTATGTACAGGATTAACAGGTGCAGACCACCAACAGGTGCGCTTCAATGTCCTGCTTTTTTGACTTTTGAGTTTATCTGCAAATCTGTGGATAAATGTTACAGTGAATTAATTTAGATCAGTACATTGAGCAACTAATCACCATCTAGGGCTTTCTATTTATTTTATAACTTCTCTTTATCTTATGTAGTGTAAGATATTGACTGTACCTACTGTAAACCTACAGCACTGGCTTTATCTAAACTGTTGGACTGCACCTTGAACAACAAAAAGAAACTCCTCCACATGACTACTTTTGGAAACTCAATTTATTCTATAAGCAACATTGTTTGTTTCTATTGGGCTGTCATGGATTCTTCAGATAATGATAAGCTATTGGGTTTTCATATATAGTAAAAAAAAAACACGAATATATGCCTTTCCTTCGCAGCTTCCAAACGAGTTAGTCCACCGGATCCTGCTGGAGGTTGTACTCCTTGATGGGGACCAGGTCTTGTTAGTCCTGTCACTGACTTACAGGCACCTGTTGTTGGAACGCACTTCTTTAGAAGACAAGCACACTTTCTGTGGCTGGACTGTGGGTTTCTGATTAGGAGTTATATATTGATAATTGATAATTGATATATTGATATTGATAAAGATTTGTTTGTTTTTTGCACTACTAAAGTTTTAATAACATTTAAGCGGTCTACAACTGGAAGACGGTCCCTGTTCTTTATAACAAAGTGTCCTAAATGTGGGTGTTTATTTAAAGAAAGAACAGGTGGGTAGCACAGTTTTACACAACTTTTTGATTCATTTTGAAATACGCTTATGTGTGCATGTGTCATATTGAAATAGTTTTATCGGTTTGTACTTTTTGTGTAACTTTTCAATGGTAGTAATTTTTTGTTTGTTTGTTTATTTGAACATGTAAATAAAAAATAAAAATAAAAAATACAAATACAAATAAAAATTTATATTCATACAATCATGCATAATATTTATACAATTAAAATAACAGCCAAATTAAGTCATGTACTTCTCAGCACAATCTTTCCATATTATTGTAAATAATTCAAATTAGAAATTCTCATGTTCAAAAGGAGTAGGAAGAAGTTCATAACAAACTTTTCAAGTCCTACCCCATTTCTCTATTCTTATCCTTTAATTAAATACAAACAATTTGATGCTTCACTTATATATACCACTGGTTCCCAAAGTGGGGGTCGCGACCCCCCGGGGGGTCGCGGAGTGGTGGGTGGAGGGTCGCGAGATGATTTCCAGAATTTTTTTTTTTTTTTATGAATTTTTTTTTTTTTTTTTTTTATGAAAATTTTTTTTTTTTTTTAAAGGTTGTAATGATGCGAGTATACATTTAGGATAATTAAAATAAACTGAAAGTAAAACTTTGTAAAACTTTGTTTGCTCAGATTAATTATGACAGTTAAGTGATGGCTTGTTGCCAAGTCCGCGGGCTACTTTTAAAGTCCATTTTGGGTAAAAAGCATAGTATAATAAAATAAGCCAAACAAGTCTTCATGTTAAGAATGAATAGTAAACAAACATTTCTAAAACTGTCTTTCTTTATTTTTTTATTTTTAATAAAACATTCATTAATTATTTTATGATAAACATATTGTCTTAAGTGCACCCCTTTATAATCATAAATTTAATAATAATAGCTAAATAAATACATTCCAAAAATAAATACAATAGGTTTAAATAATAATAATTAGCATGTGGGCTACATGCATTTAGCGGCGGGGGGGGGGTCGCGGATTGTCAGCCGTCTAATATTGGGGGTCGCGGTCTGAAAAGTTTGGGAACCCCTGATATATACATCCTATATCTACCTACCTTCTGTTCACATAAACCTATACATAGATACAGATGCATACACACACTCCCATTTTTTTTTCTTTCTTTTCCATTTATCTATAACAAATCAAATAATAACAATTAAACTAGTCTTTGGAAAGCCTAACTTATTTTAAAAACACCTTAGTTATTTTACAGGATTTCATGGCAGTGGTCGGAATATACAATGACCGACAAGTGTTTTGTGACATGTGTGATTGATTTGGTTTTGTGTAGCCTATTGTTATTATTATTAGTTATTGTTGGAGCTATTTTGCACTTGGTTTATTTTAGGCTTAAGTTATAGTCTAAATTATTTATTTTCTTTTCTTGCTAAAATTTAACTTGTTTTATTTTGCATTTATGCTTATTTTTTGTTTATTTACATTGTCGTTTATTGGTCACGTGGTGCTATGTTAATTTGCATAAATAGGTCAAGGTGGGAGGAGCCAGTAGGCTGCGAGGGCATATGGTTTTTTACCTCGCACACAGACACACACACACACACACACACACACACACACACACACACACACACACACACACACACACACACACACACACACACACACACACACACACACACACAGACACACAGCGTGAGAGGAGCAGGAAATGTTTGTGAGCTTGATTATATGTATAAATAAATCTCATCAAAACTTATCTTTTGCTATGGACATTAGTTTATTTTTGGTACTTCTAAGCGTGCGTAAAGCCTAAGCCTTGACGTAGCCTCAGTGGTCATTTGAGAAGTTTGGTTTTATTTTTGTTAAGTTCAAGGACAAATAGCCACTACAGTTATTGTGTTTCTTTGTTTCACATAATTTAAAATTTACGGCTTCGATCATTTGTTCACAAACATGTCTTACAGCTGTAAAAACACCTTTTCTATTTCAATTATGTGTGTGCATTTTAAATAACATAAATAGTCTATACTTTTCTCTGACCTGTTCAATAAATGGAAAACCAAGGCGCTGCTGCGAGGATCGAGGAAAGGAGACGATTTCAAAGGCCTTTAGTTCATTCTTTATTTATCAATAGCATTATCAGGTATAGGTCCATTATCAGAGTTTTTACATCTACACCAGATTCTTTTTTCTCTCTTTTCCTTATTACGTCCTGATGTCATTGTGCTGTGTGTGTTTCATGATGGATATTGCACAAGCTTCATCCTGAAGAGTTCAGAAAGTGTTCAACAGGAACAGGAAGTGTGTGTGCAGCAGCTTGAACAGCTTTTATTTCTCTTTTCTTTTCCAGAGTGTAATGTAGACATTCTCCATTACTATAGTGCTTAAGGAGTATGTATATATGGTATTTGTTTTAACAAAACACACACATAATGAGGACGTAATAGTTTATTGAAGTGGTTGTAGGGGCAGCGACCAGCCATGCTGGAGGCTGAAAGCCTTTGCCTCCATTTTGAATGGGTGGAAGGAACCATTGATTAATTGGAAGGCCAAAACAGCGCCCTCTGGTGGTTGTGGCCTGTGCACTGGCCAATCCTCAGTTTGGGATCTTCAAGAGAGGTGTCTGACCTCCAAACATACTCACACACACCAGAGCCACAGGCACGGAGCGGGAATCCAACCACCAACCTCTGCCCCTGAGCCACAGTTTTTTACAGGCGGCACATGAGAAGCTGCTCGTGAGCAGCAGGACGTGTGGCTGTGATGAGGCCTGTTCAGAGAGGCTGCTCTTAAAGCAGCACAACCGGCTGGTGCTCTCGCTGCAGGATTCCAGAACGGCCTTTCTGTGAGTCACACACTTTCTTTTCTTTTGCCTGTGGCCTTTGACCTTTCAGTGTGTTGTTGTTTCAGTCTGAGACGAGCTGCAGTGGACGTCCTGCAGGAGCGAGTCGCAACAAGAACTAATCCAACAGAAAAACACGTTTAAACATGTTTTTATTTGTATGAACTTTAAATAAATATGTACAGTGTCTTTTCACTGAAATATAGAGTAATGTGTGGTTTTTAATAAAAGTCCTTTTATAAATGTTGAGGACATAAAGATGAAAGTCATGTGCCACGGCTTTAATGATGTTGAATGTTATGTCTCAGGAGCAAGAGCATTATTATTATAATATTTATATTATAATATTTTTTTTTTTAATACTTTTGACTCAAGTCATGTCAGAGGCCCCTGGGTTGAGTTTCAGAAATGTTTAAATATTAGAATAACTCTGTCTTTAACATTAACTATTTATTATTTATATGTATAATTAAACATGTTATTGTTAAGAGTAAAACATAATGTTCATAATGTAATAGTGATTATTAATGTTGGAGTAGAGCTTTGTAAATAATGGATTAAGGATTAAATTGTTGCAAAGACTAATGTTTAACAGAGTTGTCCCTTCTTTATTCATAGTTTAGAGGTAAACCAGAGTCTTTTCAACTTTTGTCCCTCTGCAGACCTCAGCACAGAGTCACGTGACCCGCCGCGAGCTTTACTTTCGTTTTCACACTTTGTTTGTGGCGCAGCAAAAACTAAAAGACGGTGAGTAAAGACTTTAAAACTAAACAAACACCAGCTTTAGACGCTTTTCTTTCAGACTCGAAGGTAGAGACTGAGCTAAAGTTATTCCAGCGGCAGATATGATGAGGACAGAAATAAGTTCTGAGACAAAAGAGGCTTTGAGGAGTTAGTTTCAGCTGCTCCGTGTTTTTTGAATCAATTAAAGTTTGTAGAAGTGCTTTTGTGGAAAATATAAGTCAGTGAAGTAGTTTTTAGTCTCATGCAGTTTTTTACAGCAGCGTCCATTTTGTGTCAAAAACAGCGAGGATCGAGGAAAGGAGACGAGTTTTATTTACACTTTATAGTCGACATCAACTTTAGACTGTGTTTAAGACCAACGCAGGACTAAACTAAGACTAGAGCAAGGTTTAAAGCAGATCTAACCTGGACTAAACCTGGACTAAACTAAGACTAGAGCAAGGTTTAAAGCAGATCTAACCTGGACTAAACCTGGACTAAACCTGGACTAAACCAGGACTAAACTAAGACTAGAGCAAGGTTTAAAGCAGATCTAACCTGGACTAAACCTGGACTAAACTAAGACTAGAGCAAGGTTTAAAGCAGATCTAACCTGGACTAAACCTGGACTAAACCTGGACTAAACCAGGACTAAACTAAGACTAGAGCAAGGTTTAAAGCAGATCTAACCTGGACTAAACCTGGACTAAACTAAGACTAGAGCAAGGTTTAAAGCAGATCTAACCTGGACTAAACCTGGACTAAACTAAGACTAGAGCAAGGTTTAAAGCAGATCTAACCTGGACTAAACCTGGACTAAACTGGACTAAACCAGGACTAAACCTGGACTAAACCTGGACTAAACTAAGACTAGAGCAAGGTTTAAAGCAGATCTAACCAAGAAATCAATAATGAACCAAAGTAAGACTAATCCTGGACTAAACTGACCGGGACTAAACCGGGACTAAACCGGACTAAACCTGGCTTAACCTGGATTAAACCGGGACTAACCTGAATATGAACCTAATATTGAGTCGCAGCTGAAACTGAGTGGAACAGACTTTAGACCTGATGCTGTAGAACACATTGTACTGCAGTGTGTTTCATGAAAATGAAAACTAAAGAATAACTGAAGCGTTTTACGTTTTACAGACTCGTATATTTCCAGACGGTGACAGGATGCTGAAGACAAACTGCTGTGAGTTTCTTTTGAGAGTTTGGATTCAGACTCAGGTCCCACTGAGGACGTGTTCTTTGACTAAAACCTGTTCAAATCCAACTAAAACCTGTTCAAATCCAACTAAAACCTGTTCAAATCCAACTAAAACCTGTTCAAATCCTACTAAAACCTGTTCAAAGACAAAATGATTGAAATTTGAAATAAAATGAAAGCATGTTTTAGTTTCTGTTACAGCCTGAATATTCCTGCTTTCACTCTGACGTTTGTCAGATTAGGATTAAATATTAAAGCTGTTGCTGAACTCTTTAACGGCTCACTGAGAGAAACAGAGGGATGTAATGTCAGAGATAATAACTGAGCATCACTAAAGCTCTGATAAATGAGAATATACGTGGATCTGAAAGTAGAACTGTTTGATCTAAAGTTCCTCTAAGCCCTGTGGCTGTGATGGAAACAGATTTCTTTTGTCCAAGAGTAAAGCAGCTCAGTGTGGATCACTTTTATTCCAGGTACTACTGAAGGTGTGTGTTACTGTTCTACTGCACGTTTCCTCTAAATCAGCCCCAGGGATTCAAAATGGGACTTTGGTTTAGTCTCAGGTAGTTCCAGGACTCAGGTGTTGTTCAGAGAAATTACAGCAGCTTTATCTTCATCACTTTTATTGAATTCTATCAAATCTCTTTGTGTTATTCTTTTGGATCGTTACAATCGTTAAAACTTCACGTACAGAGTGTTTCTGGTGTGTTTCTCTTTGTGACAGTCATTAATCTTTCGTACATTTGTTTTGACAGATTCTAAGAATGACCCTCCAAAGGTTTTCATCAAAGGGAGTCCTCCAGGTGAGTCCCTCAGAACCAGGAGCCAACATGAGATTAGACTGAGTTCTTATGAAGCTCATATTCAAACAGAAAACTCCCGTCGACAGCAGCTGTTTGTGTTTTAAACAGAGTCCGTTCATAAATTTAAACCTTGTATTTCTCGTCTTCATTAAACACAAACCCGACCTGTGAGAGTCTAAACAGGATTCAACAGCAGCTGTGTCCAGAGTCAGAAATAATCCTCATAAAAACGTTCATAAAGAAAATGAAATCATCTGTAATATTTGTGACTGACTTTTCTGTTTTTTTTTACAGACGATGATGAAGAGGAAGAGGAAGAATCAAATGAAACGGAGCGTCCCGACTGTAAGTGCCACTCACTGGATCAGTTTGTCACTGAAAAACAACGAGGCCCTGTCCACACGCATGTAATTTCAGATTTAAAACTGAAATGTAAAAACAAACATTTGTTGTTTAGTGTGGACGGCTCCTATTCTCTGATTGGTTATTATTAAAAACAATAAAGAAAAACAAAAACAAAAGGTCTTGATCTTGTTGAAAGAAACTGGGAGGTTTAGTTTATAATTGCTTTAATGTGTGGACACAGTTTGACTTTATAAATGTAAGTTATTGGTGAAATATGACGTGATTATGACATGATTATGACGTGATTATGACATGATTATGACATGATTATGACGTGATTATGACGTGATTATGGCGTGATTATGGCGTGATTATGGCGTGATTATGACATGATTATGACATGATTATGGCGTGATCATGGCGTGATCATGGCGTGATTATGGCGTGATTATGACGTGATTATGACGTGATTATGACGTGATTATGACATGATTATGACATGATTATGACGTGATTATGACGTGATTATGACGTGATCATGACGTGATTATGACGTGATTATGACATGATTATGACATGATTATGACGTGATTATGGCGTGATTATGACATGATTATGGCGTGATTATGGCGTGATCATGGCGTGATTATGGCGTGATTATGGCGTGATTATGGCGTGATTATGGCGTGATCATGACGCGTGATTATTATGACGCGGATTATGACATGATTATGACATGATTATGGCGTGATCATGACGCGTGATTATGACATGATTATGACGTGATTATGACATGATTATGACGTGATTATGAAGTGATTATGACATGATTATGACGTGATCATGACGTAATTATGGCGTGATTATGACATGATTATGACATGATTATGGCGTGATCATGGCGTGATTATGGCGTGATTATGCCATGATTATGACGTGATTATGACATGATTATGGCGTGATTATGAAGTGATTATGGCGTGATTATGACATGATTATGGCGTGATTATGGCGTGATTATGACGTGATTATGACGCGTGATTATGACGCGTGATTATGACATGATTATGACATGATTATGACGCGTGATCATGGACGTGATTATGACGTGATTATGACATGATTATGACGTGATTATGACATGATTATGACGTGATTATGAAGTGATTATGATGTGGCTGATAAGTAAAATGTGCTCATTAATACTTCTCTTTTCTTGTCTTTTCCAGTCTGAGATGAAAGGAAGAATGAAGATATTTACAAGTCAGTCCCATTTCTGAGATCATTTTATTTTCATAAGTTGTAAAAGTGTTTTTATTGATTTTATTTTTGCTCAGTAAGATTTATTTAGAGTTAAAAAATAATTAAAAGTATATTTGTGGGACATATTAATGAACATCTGTGACAAAAGCTACAGCTGTAAACCTGTCGGATTGTTTCCATCAGTCGTTAAATAAGATAATACACAATAGTGTAAAGTGGTTAGCGCTCCTGCCTCACAGCGAGAAGGTCCTGGGTTCGATTCCCATTCAGGGCAGGGCCTTTCTGTGTGGAGTTTGCATGTTCTCCCTGTGTCTGCGTAGGTTTCCTCCGGGTACTCCGGTTTCCCCTACCACTAAAAACATGTACAACAGTCCCCCCCCCCAAACACACATGGGGCCAGGACTCCCCTGCAAAAGAGATTTGTAATCTCAATGGGACTATCCTGGTTAAATTAAAAAAATTAAAGCTGAGTTAAAGGTGCTCACAGGTGTAGTTTTCTCACCTGCGTCCACACCATGGTCAGAAATAAGAACTGTTAAAGTCTGAACTTGAACTGTTTCATTATTTCATTCTTTGAATAGATTTCACAACACATTTGTTCTAAAAGGTTTAAATGGGAGTTGTGTTTTCTTTCAGGAGCTGTTTGGTCCAGAAGACTTCCTGACCCTCATGAACCTGCATCACTTTCTCTTCTGTCCTTTAAATAAATGAACACATGCTGTCTGAACTGTTTCATTCATACTCAATGACAATTATGATTGTTTCTTCTTCTTTTATTTGTTATAGAATACAGTCAGGTGTGTGTTTTTATCACAAACCAAAGCTAAAAGAGAAGTAAGTGTAATAATTTAATAAAATAAGAAACTATTCTTCCTGTAAGGGTCAGAGTCAAACTGAAACTTTTCTCCAATGATCAGAGAGAACTCCTGAAACAGTTTTGTGGACAGTGTTCTGAGGTACACACCTGGTTTCCATGACAACAGATGTACAGGTGTTAGGTTTAAGGACAGATTTGGCCTCAGTCACTGACTCACTTCTGAAATGTCCTTTAAATGTTAAAGACTCAGTGTTTGGCCAAAAACATTGGATTTAGAATAGTTTTATATTTAAAAAGTAAAAATGATTGACTTTTGAGGAAGAACTTTGTTAAAATAATGAATAAATATTTGTTGATGAGGGTTTTATGTTGAAGGTCTACATTTACAGGAAGTGTTTATCATGGTTTGACTTTAGTGTTTCAGCAGGTGAGTGTGAATTTAAACAACACAGCGCCCTCTGCTGGTCATGTAGACCATGTCTCATTTATATTAAAATTCAAACTAATAGAATCTTATATAATATCAGTAAAATTATGATTAATGAGAAACAAACAGCAGAAAGTTCTCCAATAAATATATAATATAATAAACTATTCACTGCAAAATTTTCAGTGGATTAAAGGACTTTTAAATTGTGTTGTTATGTTATTTATTAAAGAATACATATTTTATGTTTTTGATATTTTTAGTTAAAGTGTAGTCAAATATTAGTTAAATTATAAAAATCATTGAATTAGAACTTGTTGAAGCTGTTCAGTTGATTTATTTGTTTTAAATATGTTTTTCTGACTCAGTGGATCATGAGGGACTACAGGGGTTTGGGTCTAGACTTGTGAGTAGACCACAGTCAGTACTAGAGTTTATTTTATTACTGTAACGTTATTGATTATATTTAATATAATATTTAAAATAACAAGTAAAGTTTACTTACTTAATGATGAAGTTTAAGTGTGTTTTTTCTGTTCATGAACCCTTCTCAGGAAACAAAGACCTGATGTGTTTAAAACAACCTCAGAACGTTTTTAATTTGTTAAAATGAGTTTAAATGAACTTGAACTTGATCAGAGGAGTTTCAGTTTTGGTGAAGTCATGTTCCTCTGAGAGCAGCCTTCTCTGTAAAACACATCCTCAGGTTAAATGCTGCGTGGACCGGCTCTGGTTCAGATCCATTTGTCTTTCTTTGGTTGGATGGAGGCGTGCAGAAGGCCTGACCTGAGGGCATTTAAGTGCACACATTTCTGCTCCAGGTGGGATTTAGAAAAGGAATATTTGCACCATTTTGGCCCCTATGCATTAGTTTATTAGAGATCCTACTCAACCTGTTATAAATTAAGCCCTGGTTTTGTGACGTAGCTGAGCACATCACGTGACTCAGGCTGGATTCTGTAGAAACTCAGTTTAATTTAGAGTCAGTTGAGCTGTGCATGAGTCGGGACGCTGGGAGGAGTTTGTTGTGAGGCAGGAGCACTAACCTCTCGGCCACGTGCACCCTTTTCTTTTCATTTTGATTTAGAAACAAATATATACCTGATATTCATAATTCCAATATTTGTTTATGGACATAAAAAATGTTTTTTTTAATGTCAAACATTCCATAAACAATCTGGAGTATGAAGAAGAAATACTCTTTAAAATCCTGCCTGTATTTTGTGAAATATTAGATTAAAACAAAGCACCTGCTGAATTTAATATTTCATTTATTTATCTTTTATGTGTTTGACCTGGAAGTTCATCTGATTCAACAGAAAATACTGGTCATTATCAACACAAGTGTGAAAAATAAAAGTCAGTAGAAGTGTGTTCAGTCAGACTTTCATTATTCAGATCAAATACAAGTAAACTGTAAAAGTATTAAAAACTCCATGAGTTTCAGGGATTCATCATGAGCCACAGAGTTTTTATGCAGTGGACTCAATAAAAGTGAATGCATATACACACACGTGGACAAAATTGTTGGTACCCTTCGGTCAATGAAAGAAAAACTCACAATGGTCACAGAAAAAACTTTATTCTGACAAAAGTAATAATAAATAAAAATTCTATGAATGTTAACCAATGAAAGTCAGACATTGCTTTTTAACCATGCTTCAACAGATTTATTTAAAAAAATAAACTCATGGAACAGGCCTGGACAAAATTGTTGGTACCCCTAGAAAAGACTGTAAATAATGAGAAATAAAGAGTTAAACCAGAAATAAAGACCAATACTAGAATAAATATATCCTCTTTTATAGATTTACATTTTATGTGTTAAATATCTCGTGTAATTCATTATAAACCTGTCTAATACTGTATTTTTATAAGTTGTATCTCCTGCAGATGTTCATCCCTCGATGCGCAGCAGCTGTAAGTAGCCCGTGGACTTGGCAACACGCAGTCACTTAACTGTCATAATTAATCGGAGCAAACAAAGTTTTACTAAGTTTTACAAAGTTTTACTTTCAGTTTCATTTTAATTATCCTAAATTTATACTCGCATAATTACAACCTTTTTAAAAATATATAAAAATAATAATCATAAAAAATAAAAATGAAAAAAAATCTGGAAATCATCTTGCGAACCTCCGCCCGCACTTTGGGAACTGCTGACCTAAAAGGAATCCACCTGTGTGTAATCAAGTCTCCGTATAAATGCACCTGCACTGTGATAGTCTCAGAGGTCCGTTTAAAGACGGTGGGAGACTCTGTCCATAGGACAACAATCAGTCGTATACTGCACAAATCTGGCCTTTATGGAAGAGTGGCAAGAAGGAAGCCTTTTATTAAAGATATCCATAAAAAGTGTTGTTTAAAGTTTGCCACAAGCCACCTGGGAGACACACCAAACATGTGGAAGAAGGTGCTCTGGTCAGATGAAACCAAAATCGAACTTTTTGGCAACAAGGCAAAACGTTATGTTTGGCGTAAAAGCAACACAGCTCATCACCTGAACACACCATCCCCAGTGTCAAACATGGTGGTGGCAGCATCATGGTTTGGGCCTGCTTTTCTTCAGCAGGGACAGGGAAGATGGTTAAAATTGATGGGAAGATGGATGGAGCCAAATACAGGACCATTCTGGAAGAAAACCTGATGGAGTCTGCAAAAGACCTGAGACTGAGACGGAGATTTGTCTTCCAACAAGACAATGATCCAAAACATAAAGCAAAATCTACAATGGAATGGTTCACAAATAAACATATTCAGGTGTTAGAATGGCCAAGTCAAAGTCCAGACCTGAATCCAATCGAGAATCTGTGGAAAGAACTGAAAACTGCTGTTCACAAATGCTCTCCATCCAACCTCACTGAGCTCGAGCTGTTGGAGGAATGGGCAAAAATGTCAGTCTCTAGATGTGCAAAACTGATAGAGACATACCCCAAGTGACTTACAGCTGTAATCGCAGCAAAAGGTTGCGCTACAAAGTATTAAGTTAAGGGCGCTGAATAATTTTGCACGCCTGATTTTTCAGTTTTTTATTTGTTAAAAAAGTTTGAAATATCCAATAAATTTCGTTCCACTTCACAATTGTGTCCCACTTGTTGTTGATTCTTCACAAAAAATTACAGTTTCATATCTTTATGTTTGAATCCTGAAATGTGGCAAAAGGTCGCAAAGTTCAAGGGGGCCGAATACTTTCGCAAGGCACTGTAGCTCCTGCCATCTCACTGATGATTTCTTCACGTGTGGGTATTTGGTAATACTCACACTTGATGTTCTCGTTTAGATCTTTTGGGTCCATGCAAGTTCTCAACTCACCATTCTTTTTCTTTGTGACCACCAGGGAGTTGACCCAATCAGTGGGCTCCTGAACCTTTTTAATCACACCTAGGTTGGTCATTCGGTCTAGTTCTTTTTTCAGTAAATCACGCAGTGGGGCTGGGACCCTGTGAGGTGCGTTGTGCCCCTTCTTTTAGCTGTATTTTATTTGTAAAGGGCAGTGAACCGAAACCTTTGAAAACATCTGAAAAATGTTGTACTATTGAGTCAGTGTCAGATTTTAGATCTTTGTCAATACAGTACACTCTTTTCACCAGGCCTAATTCTTCACAGGATTTGTCACCCAAAAGTGATTCACATTTTTCATTTACAACAGAAAAATTTACATGGTGCATTTTACCTTTTACAGTTACATATAGTCTGCAAGTGCCTAAACACTCTATTGGCTGCCCATTGTAATCTTTCAGACCTGCTCTTTTTCTGTGTATTTGTGGTTTTACTTGCATTTCTCTAATGTTCGACATGCTAATAAAATTAGCTTTTGCACCAGTCTCATATAATAATGGTCCCATTTACTTGCAGAGGAGCTATTTATTTGTCCTCATTGGTAACGCTGTTTACCTTTTTTTGGTTACTTTCACAGCTTTGTGAACTTTTCCCATTCACAAGGCCCACAAACAACGTGTCACTTAAATCTGGGTCAGGACTGTCATCTACAACATTAACATTTCTGCCTTTCTTTCCCTCTTTCCTTTTGGAGAAACATTGTTTAGCAAAATGATTTCTCCCATGGTATTTGGAGCATACTTTACCGAAGGCTGGACATTGCCTTGGTTTTTGTTGTGTCACACAGCGCTTGCAGAAGAATGTGGCGTGGGCGGTCCGCTGTACTGGCAGGGTCCGTTGGCGACATCCTCTCTCATAGGTGATGTGGTGGTGGACATCTCAGTGAATGTTTTTATTTGCTTTTGTGACAGCTCGTTTGCATGGCACATCTTAAGTGCTTCCTCCAGGCTCAAATTTGTTTCGCAAAGAAGTCTTTCTCTTAACTTTCTATCTTCAACGCCAAAAACCCATTGATCAGTGACCAGCGAGTCTTTTAATGCCGCAGCCGCAGGAATGAGCCTTCACACGCAGTGCAGTCAGAAAACTATCGAATGGCTTATTATGAAGCTGCACACGAGACCTAAATATGTATCTTTCATATGTCTCGTTTTTCCTTGGAGTGCAGTAAGCTTCCAACTTAGCTAGTACAACATCAAGCTTCTCGTTATCTTCAGCCGTCTCAAATTTGAACATATTGTTCACTTCAATGGCCTGTGGCCCTGCTAATGTTAGCAAAAGCGCTACCTTCCTCTTGTCCGGCTTAGCTTCTAGTCCCATGGACGCTCGCGAATTTTCGTCAACATTACCCGTCAATTTCAAGTTTTCTGGCGGTTTTAAATCCATGTCGGCTTCTTAGGTGGTTGCTCAGTTTACTCCTGGTACCATGTTGTGTTCTTGTTCTTGTGAAGAAAGAAGCTTATTTTAAATAGATGAACTTTTTTAATGTCATGGTTCAGCTCTCACATGTTGTACAAGTGGTCTCTTGTTCCATCACCATTATACATTCAACATTGCACCCTTGTGGCCGACACCATAATAGCTACTGATCATAACACCCGTGACCTGGCCAAGTTAGGTGTAAGGGGTATCATCTTAACTCCAGATTTTACCAAAATTTGCAGGTCCCATTGGTAAATCCGGGGATGGGACAGAGACGGTGAGGTCCGCAGAAGGTGTGAATGTTACTGGGGGGTCCAGGGTCCTATTGTCTGAGTGCTTTCTTCATTCAGTGGCTGATGGCTTCTCAGGGGACCCTTTCTCTGTTCAAGAGGGCGCCCAGAACCATTTAGGTGTCTCAGGGAGTGCAGGAAATTATCCGTTAGTCTCCTGACCCCTTCCCTGTTTAGATGTAGGCCCTTTCCTTTGAACAGGTCGTCACGTTGCCAAAACAAGTTAAAGTTATCAATGAAGTGTACTCCTCTAGTCTCACAGGCCTTGACAGCCATGTATTCAATGCAAGCAGCCGACTGAATTTATTGATCCTTCTGTCGATGTTTGGGAGTGGTCCACTGATAAAGGATTGCACTTCCAGGTTTTCAAGTTTATCTAAAAGCCTGGAGAAATCCTTTTTTAAAACTTCTGATTCCCCCTTCCTGGTGTCAACTGCACCCACGTGTAACATCAGCTGTTTAATCCCTGTGTGTTTGGACATGACTTGGGGGAGGAGTGCTGTTACATCAGTGACTGTAGCACTTGGAAAGCTGCATGTAGCAAATCTACCGTTATCTAAGTCTCTGACAGCACCGTCTCAGAGCAGCAGGATATCTCTGACCTTCACTTTTGGCATAGATTCTCTGTCTCTGTTTGCCTGGTGCTTTTCCACAGATTCATGTCTCCTGTTCTCCATAGAATAAGCTTGATTTACTCCATGTTTTTCAATTACAGTAGAGTTTTCTGGTTCATTCACCTTTAGCTCAGTCAGTGGTTGGAATCTGTTTTTTAGCTGGATGTCTGGTGATGCTACATATGCTCTTGTGATGCTAGCATTCTTTTTTCTAATCCAGTGCTTTGGCTGGGCACCAAGTTTATGCCAGGTGGTATCATTTTGTTTAAATCCTTTTGCTTTGCTCAGTTTTGGGAATGACACTGTATCATCCAAGTTTAAATTCACAGTCTTACCACATTGTGTGATCGGTATTGTCTCCTGAAGTCCTCTTTCAGATTCCAAAGCAAAAATCTTTGTTTGTAGCTGATTTCCTGTAGATTCCTCTACCTTTGAGTCTGATATAAAAGTGTTTTTTTGCTGCGCCACAAACAAAGTGTAAAAACGAAGGTTAAGTGCGCTGATGGTCACCTGTTTCTTTACTGAAGGTTTGGAGTTCATCAGCTGTTCTCTGTCACAGGGTTTTGGCTCATTTTTAGAATATAAAAATATATCCTATGTGTAATTTTATAGAATAATGTGGACAAGGGCTGTGCAATAATTCAATTTTCATTCGGGATTCATTCGGATCCCAACTATCACAAAACCTATGTGTTTAAGAAAAAAACAATTATTTATGTGAAATAGTTCTGTTTGTTTTTTAACTTTTTTTTTTTTTTGAATATATGTTTTATTTTAAGGAGGAGTCACTATTTTTCTTTTTTATAAATCCAACATAAGTCAATGAGTAATGTTACAAAATGATCATGAATGTGATGTCAAGTATTTTCCATAAACTTAGATAAAACACACTTGTTAAGTTTTGCTGTTTTTACCAGAAAGTATGATTTGACCCTATTTGGAATATTTACTGCCATTTTAACACATGTAGTGATTTATTAAAGCTCAGATCAAAGATTCAGCTCAGAACTGTCTCATTTATCATCGTTTATTTATTATCAGTGATTTTAATCAAGAATGTTTAGTGTGACAATCTGGGGTTGCTGCTCAACAACACTTGTCAACACTTGTGTTGTAATGAACAGAAGCTGGTAAACACGGAGACAAAAAGGCAGTACAAAGGGTTTATGAAAGCAGACAGGAGCAGGAGGTGGAAATCAAGAGGAAGGTGTAGCAGAGAAGGTGGCCGGACAGGTGTCTGGAGCTGGGATGGAGTTCTGTTCAGACGTGTTAAGATTTTAGGTTTTTAAGTTTCCAAAAACAAGAATTTCCAAACATCAAGAAATTTGAGCCACGTAGTACACCACAAAAAGTAACAGCCGTTTTGGTGAAGAGTGCAGGACTGAAGAGGCTTCTTATGCTGTTGCAGGTGAGTAAGGATGAGTCTGATGAGCTGCAGGTGTGTTGAAGAGAATACTGTCACCAGAGACTCCGCCCAGACTCTGCCCACAGTGTTACCCAGGGGGAGACAAACAGGAGCACAAGGAAAAGGGATCCTCACACATTGACAATTATGTTTGAGTTCTTCTCATTCTTCAAACTGCAGAAGAAGAAGAGAACAGGAGAAAACAGTAAAGGATGAAGGACACAGATGTAACATTTACAAACTCTGGTAAAAACAGAACTGTGGATAAAGAACTGATTACATGACTCACATTTTTGACGAATCACTACATCATTGCTGCTGCTCTTGATGCTGCGCTTGATGGTGATGCTGCTGCTGCTGCTGCTGCTGCTAATGCTGCGGCTGCTGATGCTGCTGCTGATGCTGCTGCGGCTGCTAATGCTGCGGCTGCTAATGCTGCGGCTGCTGATGCTGCTGCTGCTGCTGATGCTGCTGCTTACGATGCTGCTGCTGCTGCTGCTTTTTATGCTGCTGCTGATGCTGCGCTGACCTGAGGACAGAAGAAAAACAGGACTAAACCAAGACTTCCAAGGACTTTACTAGTACTATAAAAGACCTGACCAAGACTAAACTTTGCCCTCGGCCAGTAGTGACACTTCCTTGATGATGTCGCTCGGTTATGGATGCCGTCCCTTTGCTCTGACAAAAACAGAAACAGGAACTCTCTGTCACCACGGTTACGCACCGAGATCAAACAATCCGTTTGACGGTTTGCTCGGAAACAATGACATGGTTGTGTGGAATGACGATCAACAAGTCACAATACCTGTGTTGACATTATTAGATTTTTATTAAACATGCTAAGTTTTATTTTTTAAAGCTAGCAGCAGCTTGAGCCTGAAAAATACTATACACCTCATAATAAAGTTTATGTGAAGACTTTAACAGTAATTCATCAAATAATTTGTCTGTTATAGTTCAATTATAGTCTTATAGTCTATATAGGGTTTATTTGTGGGAATATGGCTTTTTTCAGCGACAGTTTTATGATCCACTCCACTTCTTCTATTTCAGGAAAAGCAACAGAAGCCTACAAAACTGTGTAAGTGTATTTGATTTTTATTTTTTTGAGCTTAGTGCTGTGTTATTGCTCTTTATTTACTACCACTCTGTCGTGGTGCAGTCGCATCTAGTCTTACTTGTTCTCGGGTTGGTTACGTTTGGGTTTTTGCGTGTCATTTGGGCGTGTCCTGCTGAATTAAATTTCTTGAAGACGGGAATTTAAGTGTGGACTAACTCCACTGAGCATGATCCACTGACAGGGCCACTGAGTATTGCACTTTTTTTGTACTAATTGTTTGAGTTCTTCTTGCATATTTCCTATTTTGCTCTTCTTCGGTGTGTTTTCAGCAGCAGTTCTCTGCACCACCACCTGTTGAACTTGTCCACACCTCTGATATGTGTTTACTCCCTTCTTTCTCTCTTCTAACTATAGCAGACATTTCCAAGGTCAGTGGTTCTAACGACCCTACAACCTGCCCGCTGGATCCCATAAAATCAAACAGAATAACAAAAGTAACCTATCCAACAGAAATCTGCCGACAGACACGTCAAGCCCTTTTTGTGTCTTCAGAGCACGCCATAATGAAAAATAATCCTCAAGACACTGTTTTTTTTTTTTTTTTTTAGCTTTTGAGGCGTTTTTCTCCTTTTCTCATATCCCTCAAAAAAACATTTTCTTTTGTCACTACCTGCTTGTTTCTCAATTGCCATTTTGCAACTTCAGACCGGTGAAGCAAAATGAAAGCCGGGGATAGCACCAGAGCTACATAAACACACAGTCTACGAATGCACAGCAAATGGAACTCGTGCATAATGTAATGCATGTAGTAACAATGATTGACAAGCGAGAGGGCCAATGGAAAACGCTAGTCTACCGACAATGATTGGTTGATGTTTTGTACACCTATTTAACAGTTAGTTAAATGTCTGTTAAAGGCAGTTTTAATTTAAATAGACAATATTATACATTAAAACATCCTCTGTAATACCTTTAATTGACTTTGCCTGCTCCTGCATCATCTCTGCGACTGGGTCTGAGTTAATAGAATCTTGTTACATACTTACTATTCGGCAGTAGAGCCTGGTTGCTGCTGCTGCCTTTCAGGGGCTTCACATCCCCCTCTGTCGAGGGAGACAAACACAAATTATTATTGTGTAATCGATAAAGACAGCATATAATGCCACTTTTGTTTGTAGACAACATGATTACAAGAATGACTTAGGCAATGGCAGTTAAGTGGAAGAAAGGGATTGTTAACCAAAGAGAAGCACAAACAGAAGAAGGTACATTAAAAGGTAATAACAGGAATAATTGTTAAGTGATTTCATCATTCATTTTTTTACCTTTATTCTGCATTTGCATTTTCATTGACTCTAATTAGGGCTGGGTTGTATTATTTCTCATTGTAATACACACAGGTACATTAGTCTGGGATTGCGGGGTTTGAACAGGGATTTAGGGCAGGACCATGAGTGGAAAAAATGTTTGCTGAGTAAATCAGAGAAACCACGGATGTGACGATTCCAGTTGTCAACAAACCTCAGCGTATACCAGCGTGGCTGTCTGGAGAGAAGCTGCTGTAGTTTCAAGTCAAATTAAATCAAATACACCAAAGGGAAATTTCTTTTAGGCGCCATAGTAACAGTAGAACATACAGTACACAGATACATAACAAAACGTACATACATAAATGTACAACATACATACAGCAACAGTACTGTAACCATACGTACTCTATGCAAATACTGCATATCAAATAAATAATTGCAACTGGCTCTAAGCAAATCATTCTAAAAATAAAACCTAAAAATAAAACCTGAAATCGACTAAAACTGATTTACAGTGATAACATTTGACAAAAAAAAAAAAAAAAAAAAAGTTATAATAAAAGCCCAACAGATCAGAATGTGGAGGAATATAAAATCAAGTAAATCAGCGAGCCTCTTTATTAAGCAGAGTAATGGATGAAGGAATAAAGGAGAGCTTCAGTCGGTTAGTTTTCCATCTGTAAGCTCTGTACCTTCTGCCTGAGGGAAGAAGCTCAGACTCTGTAAATAAACTGTGAGAGGGATCGTTAAGGATCTTGTGAGCCAGTCTGGACACAGTGCCTTCGTAGATGGACTGCACAGAAGGCTCGTCTTTTTGGCCAATCACTTTCATCGCTGTTTTATTGATGTTTTGAAGTTTGGATTTTTGTTGGACTGACATAACACCAAACCATGCAGTCATTCCGTATCTGATGATGCTTTCTAGAACTGCAGAGTAAAAGATCCACATGACTGCCCTGCTCACACCGAACAGCCTGAGCCGGCGGAGGAAGTGCAGTCTTTGGACCAGTCGCCCGCACAAAAAGTCAACATGTTCATTAATTTTCAGGTTACAATCCAGCAGAAACCCAAGATAGGACTCTAGCATAAACTTTAGAGTTTTCTACATGTTTGTTGATGAGATAAATTAAGGTTGCAACGACATCCTCAGTACTCCGGCCCTGTCTGTAGGCAAATTGGAGAGTTAACATCAGTCTTAAGCATATCCACAACGCTTTTTTTAAAATCATTTCATTACCAAAGATGTCAAGGCTGCAGGCCTTAAGTCATTGTTAACAGTGGGACAAGATACTTTGGGCACCGGGATGATTACAGATTTCTTCCACAAAGCATTGACAGAGTAGTTCAATAAGGATTTTTGGAAAATTGGACACCAAGCAGCAGTCAGTTCAGAAGCACAAGTCCTCGGTAAGATGGCAGGAAGGCCATCTGGTCCAGCTGATTTTTTGTTGCAGACCTTACTAAAAACTGTGTGGACCTGTTTAGGATGGATAATAGGACAACAAGAAGCAGCACTGGTGGATAAGTTGTCAAAAGACCCAGTACACCCTTGGGGAGGATTCATGGTCTCAAACCTGAGAAAGAAGTCATTGAGTTCATTAGCTCTCTCAGTGTTCTGACTAGTGGAGAGCTGGATCCTGCTGGGGTTCATATTAGTGATGCTTTTCATAGTGTCCCAAAGTTTTTTAGTGTCAATGGAGCTGAAACTGCTCTTGACAGCCTCTCGATGTTTAGTTCTTGCATTCCTTAGAGCAGCATTTAGCTCTCTCTGTGCCACAGCTAAAGCTGTTTTGTCCTTGTTCCTAAAGGCCTGTCATTTTTGTTGATACAGATCTTAACATCCTTTGTTATGTATGGCTTATTATTCAGATAGTGTACAATGTGTTTCTTAGGCACAATATTTTCTGTGCAGAAAGAGATGTAATCCGTTATAGCCTCAGTTGCCTCGTGGAGATCTAGTTATGAAAAATGCTCCAGTCTGTGCTATGGAATATATATATATATATATATATATATATATATATATAGACACTGTATCCTGCTGCCTTGGAGTTCTGTGAAGCATTTTAGATTTTCACTTTAAAAGTGTTAAATGATAAATTACTGTTAAATGTAATGTTGTAACTGTACCTGTCTGTTCCTTTGAGGCATTGCTCCAAATATAACTTTGTATGATATATATTAATTATATCTAATTATTAATATAGAAAATATGAATTTGGTTTTAACTTACTGTTTTGTGTATTTGATTCTATTTTTCTTTTTGGCCGTGGTTTAAAAGATTAAACAGAGTGGGTGGGGCTTTTTGAGGCAGCACTTGTGCTTATAAATAGGGCAGAACCCAAGAGATAGCAACCCTGACCAGGAATTTTCCTTGTTTTCTTTTGCGACGCAGTTTTTTTTTTTTAAGTGAGCATTTGGTTTTTAAATCCATAAACAAACAATGGAATTATAGTACTACTTTTATATATGCTTCCAGTGGAAAAGCCTTTACACACACATTCAAATACATTTTTCATAAAGGAAGACAATTTACACACATTTGTCAAAGTCATATTTCCACATAGTGCAGCACTCACCAGATGCTGAGGCCATGACGTGATCAGAGGTGAACCACAGAGACTCTGTAGCTGCAGGGAAACACTTTATTAGGTAATATTAGTTTATTCATCCAAAGCATAAATACTGTGCAACAGCCTGGAAGAGATGGTCAACTTTTATTTTTAATCTTCATGAATTTCTACAGAAACCAGCCTGGGTCACATGATGTGCTCAGCCACATTAAAAAAACCAGTTCTTCAGGCAAAGCAACTGTTACATGAATTACAGTAATTACTTCTAGACCTTAGGTCACTCAATAAAACAGATACAACACTGGGGATCTGAGTAAATAATGTAGTGGCAAAGTTCAAGAGTTACAGTATTTCATTACATTAAATTACCTTTAGTCCCAGAGGTCGCGCTAGACTTTCTCACTCTCCGTCATTTTGACGGACGGAGTCTATTATTCTCGTCTATTATTACCTGTCATTTTTAATTTTCATACTTTAATAATACCTATAATGGCTTTTTGTTTTACTCACGTTTCAAGAAATTTCAAGACGAGCATAGAGAACAGATTATTTGTTTTATTTAAGTACAACAGATAACGTTACACAAAAAGTGAAAGGATATTTTGTGATTGAACTCTAGAGCACGCAGTATATTACACAATATGATCCCAACAAAAATGAACTGAACATAATTTAATCGCTGTTGTTGTGCCCTGACAAGTCCGTTACTTGTGTTAGCTTTTCTACAGATGTAACAGAACATTTTTCCTCCTTCCCACCTCAGCCACGTAAACTCCTGTTCCCACTGAACACGACACTCCCTCTTCTTCACCTCCTTTTTGACACTTAATTGTCCCGTAACATGTGTCGGTGACTGCTCAGTGTTCACCCTCCACTGCATCATGTCCTCTTTTTTCCACATTTATTAATAATATCAGAACTTTTTGGTGGATTGAAAAAGCTACTCACACTCGGCTGCCGTGACCTTTTTGCAACTGAATGCAGCGCGTGACAAAGACAACACAATTCAAGATCATTTCTGATTGATATATGTACATTCGCCACCAACTGGTCAGGATTAGAAATTACAATAGATCACCCTCAGAATAATCCGTCAAAATGATGGATGGCATTCAGATTTTTCCGTCCCTGCTAAAAAAACCCCGCCAATGACAGAAAATATTCGGTTAATGCGACCTCTGTTTAGTCCTGTGGTAGAAACATTTATCTCCACGTTGCTCGGGGGCAGTGCAGTATAAGTACAGTCCATTTGTATAAATAAATCCTGCTCATTCTAATTTAAAGACACATAACTCGGGCTCTGACCTCATTACTCACTTGTTTAAATGAGATTGTTTTATTCTTTGTTCTAAACCTTTGATTCCTGAGAACGGTGTTCCCCTCGGTTCATGAACAGACAAAAACATGTCTGTGGAGGTTCTCAGTCATCCAGGTCATCTTGAAGAAAAGGTTAAAACAAAGGCATCTGGACTAGGTTTGGAAGACATTTTGTTTCTTAATCCAAGAGAAAACACCTTGAAAACCTACTCCAGATGTCTTAACCTTTTGTTTACACAAAACCATGCTTAAACTTGAGCCAAGTTTGATTATTATTTTAAATATTGAGTATAATATAATTAATAACATTACTGTAATAAACAAACTGTAGTACTAAAGGTGGTCTACTTACCCGTCTAGACTAAATCCCCTAGAGTTTCTTCAACAAATCCCAGATCCTCTTCGACTCTGAAACCTTTAAGTGAAAAGAGACTCGAACTGTCTGAGTGTGAAGGATCAGCTCCGTCAGTGAAAACTGAAAGTGAAAGAATTCTGAGAAAAACAAGTGTAACCTGCATCAAACCTGTGAAATATTCCAACAGTGAGTGTCAATGTTACAGAATGATGTGTTTCATTGATTTTTGTGATTTAATTAATATTTTACTGCACTTAAATATCAAAAACATCAAATATGTTATAAATAACATGTTATTTTAAATTTACTTCTATTTATTTAAAATACCTTTAATTAAACATCAGCCCTTGAACATTTTCAAACGAGGCCAAAGAATCACGAGCGCTGGCTTTATTTATAAATTCTGTGTTGTTCAAAAGAAGTCAAGACATAATCTATCCACCCTTCTCCCAACATTAATATTTACAATGTTTTATTTACTTGCAAAGGATTAGGTTGTATTTACATTTTTAGCCCTCTGAACAAAAAGATCCCTCTCACTGAAATACTCCATTACTTTGAGCCTGTTTTTTAAAAGATCCAGTTTCAGTCCCTTTAAAGTTATACTTGGATATTTGATGGTAATGTTTGGTTATTTGCTTTATACATTATTTGAATGATACTTAATATGCTTGTGCGCCCCCTGCTGGTGTTATTTGGCTTTGCAGAAGTGAGCTCTTGAACTTTATGGATCTTTTCCACTACCAGTATCAGCTCGCCTCGACTCGCTCGACTCGCCTCGGCTCGCTTTTCGCTCCGTTTTCCATTGCAGATAGTACCTCCACAATAGTACCTAGTCGTCATAGCGACGCCGCAAGAACCTGTCGTGACGTAATCTTCTACGCGACACACACCCGCTACTCACACACATAAACAATGGAGGAAATCGAGTCTATAAGTTTTTTTTTATCCTCGGGATGTGGCTGTTTCTCACAGCAAGACAGCAAACGTTGTTTCAGGAGAGGCTGAGGGCAGCAAAAAGAAACACTGCTGATAACAGGAGAGTTTGGGAATTACTACAGAGTTCAGACTACGAGACGAATCTGGTTTTTCAAAGCCGACGCAAGAGGGTAAGTTATGCTAACGTTTACATATGTGTAAATACTATAAGTTACTACTTACAAAGTATTTGAACAACTTTATAGCTACCAGTATTACGTACTAAAATGTGTATGGTTTATGTGTTTCAGATCTGTAGAACAGCAGATCTACAACAGGAAAATATGTCGAGCACGGGTTGTGGTTGAAAACGCTTTTGGTAGACTGAAGGGAAGGTGGCGTTGTCTCATGAAAAGAAATGACTGTGATGTTACAATGGTGAAATCTATGATTCTTACTTGCTGTTCTTGCATAACCTTTGTGAGAGTCATGGAGAGGACTATGACAATGACTGGGATGCACCTGCAGCAGCAGAGCCTGTGGTGGCAGTGGTACAGGGTGTAGAGGAGGAAGGCAGTGATGTACGAGAGGCTCTGATGCGTTACTTTAATTGCTAAAAATAAATACATTATCGTTAAAAATGTTGTCTCTGCTGTTTTAAGGTTATCACAGTATAAAATCTGAAAATACATGGTCAAACCCTTGTACAAAAGCAAACCATCAAAAAAGACACTTATTTGTAATAAGTTTCAAAAAAGTTTTATTTAACCACACACATACAAATAGAACAAACTCTAATATAAATTCACAAACAACTATATACATGTTACATGTAGTGCAAACAATTTTAAAAAATCCTGTATTTAATTACATAATATACATTTTCAGTCCAGGGGTGGTGGAACAGCGTCCCGCCGGTTCAGTTCCCTCTGTCGTTTCCTCCGTCCTGGACAAAAAATAATTACAATTAAAGCCGCAAGCGGCGATAAAGGCCCTCGCCTCCCTTGAGACCGCGGGGACACATGCACTCGGAGGATTGCATTTCGTGCTTTAAAGCGTAAACTTCACGGTAATGTCAAATAACCGGGCCTGTGCTACTGCTTGGGCCTGCTACACCACCTTGTAACCTAACTTTAGAGTTAAAGGTCTCCACAATCTCTGGTTTTCCTGGGAGCTGTCTGAACCTTTGGACTAGGACTTGGAGCTAGGACTTCCAGAATGAAGAACTCATTCTTTCCCTCTGCCATAAGACTCCTAAACAGCAGATAGGAGTCTACATTCTAATCACAACATTACATGAACAATTGTTTACCTTTACCTACTGCACTACCTCACTTTACACCGTCACTTTACACCATCACAACTGCACTACCTCACTTTACTACTTTATTCCTTTTGCCCTCTTGTATTTTGTTGTACATTTGCATTATTATTACTTGTATATTGTCTTATTTTTATTTTATTTTTACTTACCTGTGTGACATTTTTACTGTGGACAAAGTAAGAATTTCATTGTACAGTGAAACATGCTTTCTGTCTGTACACATGACAATAAACACTTTGAATCTTGAATCTTTGGAAATAACAGATTATGCTTGGGCTAAGGCCGAGAAAAAGTACTGGCTGGAGATTTGAGATGACTCGGAATCGCTGCACCCCCTGTTTAAAAGGCAAAATGCAAATATAACTTGACTAAAAGAACAAGGTTACAAGTTCCAAAGGATTCTGAGGAGTTTTCTAAGACTCTAGCCTTGGCTCTGGAGGGGCCTCCTCTAAATGAAGGATCCTGGCAATTGGGAAATGGCATTTATTTCCCAAAGAAATGGCTGCCTCTTCACAGACTCATTACGACCACAGCCACAAATGTATCAAAAAACAAATTGATAATTTTTTTTGGCACACATGTCTAGATAATACTCACCAGATTTGGAGCTGTTTAGATTAAAAGTCTTTAGCACAAGGGGTGCGATTTAGGTGGTCACGCATTCCACCCAACATAGTAGATTTCCTGTTGAGTTTACGATATGGCTGTAATAAACTTTTCAGTTTGCCCTGAGGTGTCCTATGGATGTACCAAGTTTCATTTTTCTACGTTGGAAAAAAGTTACTTTCACTTTCCATAGGCCCAATGTATTTTGACTCTTGTAGGGTCGCCACTGAGTCATTTTTCGAATTTTTTTCGCGACTTCAAATACATAAAGTTTTAGCGGGCTTGAAGTCTGGGACCAATAAAAATGACTTTTAGTTGCACGTTTACTGAGTCAAATTGAGGATCATTTTGCAGAAAAATTATACTAAAAAATATATACCAAATTATAATAAAAAAATATAACTCGAGCAAAAACGTCAAGAAAAACACCTGTCTATTTTACATACATGTGTTTAGCTCATTTTGCCCAAGTTTGGTGTCTGTGGAATGAAGCAGCTATTGTCTGTGTACTTTTAAAAAAGAGGTGTATTTTAAGTCGGTTCACATTTTCAATTCAAAATGGCTGCCTTCCTGTGTGTGATAGGGTGTGGTCCCCATTGGCTTTTTTGTTCATAAGCCCATGCTGGATGTGTGTACCAAGTTTCATTTGCCTACGACAAACTAAAATTTTCACTTCCCATTGACTTTTTCCAAATATTTGGGACGTTGCTATGGCAACACATTTATAGATAGGGGGTGGTTGTCATTGGCTTTTATGCTCGTCATGACATAAGAGATGTGTGTACCAAATTTCATGTCTCTATGACGAACTAAATTCTTGGGTCCCATTATAAGTTTGTAGGGGGCGCTGGAGAGCCATTTCTAAAGATAACCCTTTTATTTACATATTTTTTTGTTCAGGTCATGAATGTGCACAAACGACTTTTTGGGTCCAACTCGATCCGAAAAGGCGTTTGAGAGTTAAGAGACGTTTTATTTTCACAAAAATGGCCACCTCGTTACAGGCTTGCCACACCCACACCCGATAAGATATCAACAACAAAGTTACAACTTTGGTTGGCACACAAGTCTAGATGATACTTACCAAATTTGGGGCCATTTAGATTAAAACACAATGATTTGCATCTTTCTGCGCAAGGGGTGCGATTTTAGTGGCCGCGCCTTTCACCCCACATGGCGGACTTCCTGTTGAGTTTAGGGTGTGGCTGTCATTGACTTTCCTGTTTGCCCTGCGGTGTTCTATGGATATACCAAGTTTCATTTTTCTACGTTGCAAAAAAGTTACTTTCACTTTCCATAGGCCCAATGTATTTTGACTATTCTAGGGGTCGCCACTGAGTAATTTTTTGTAATTTTTTTTTTGGCGACTTCAAATACATAAATTTTTCGCCGGGCTTGAAGTCTGGGACCAATAAAAATTACTTTTAGTTGTTCGTTTACAGGGTCAAATTGAGGATCATTTTGCAGAAAAATTATAATAAAAAAATATATACCGAATTATAATAAAAAAAAAAATAACTCGAGCAAAAAAGTCTAGAAAAACACTTGTCTCATTTACATACATGTGTTTAGCTCATTTTGCCCAAGTTTGGTGTCTGTGGAATGAAGCAGCTTTTTTTTGTTGTTTTTTAAAAAAGAGGTGTATTCTAAGTCGGTTCACATTTTCAATTCAAAATGGCCGCCTTCCCGTGTGTGATAGGGTGTGGTCCCCTATGGCTTTTTTGTTCATAAGCCCATGCTGGATGTGTGTACCAAGTTTCATTTGCCTACGACAAACTAAAATTTTCACTTCCCATTGACTTTTTCCAAATATTTGGGACGTTGCTATGGCAACACATTTATAGATAGGGGGTGGTTGTCATTGGCTTTTATGCTCGTCATGACATAAGAGATGTGTGTACCAAATTTCATGTCTCTATGACAAACTAAATTCTTGGGTCCCATTATAAGTTTGTAGGGGGCGCTGGAGAGCCATTTCTAAAGATAACCCTTTTATTTACATATTTTTGTGTTCAGGTCATGAATGTGCACAAACGCCTTTTTGGGTCCAACTCGATCCGAGAAGGCGTTTGAGAGTTAAGAGACGTTTTATTTTCACAAAAATGACCACCTCGTTACAGGCTTGCCACACCCATACCCGATAAGATATCAACAACAAAGTTACAACTTTGGTTGGCACATGTGTCTAGATGATACTCACCAAATTTGGGGCATTTAGATTAAAACACAATGATTTGCATCTTTCTGCGCAAGGGGTGCGATTTTAGTTGCCGCTTAACGTCACATGGCGGACTTCCTGTTGAGTTTAGGGTGTGGCTGTCATTGACTTTTCTGTTTGCCCTAAGGTGTCCTATGGATGTACCAAGTTTCATTTTTCTACGTTGGAAAAAAGTTACTTTCACTTTCCATAGGCCCAATGTATTTTGATTTTGTAGGGGTCGCCACTGAGTCATTTTTCGTATTTTTTTTTCAGCAACTTCAAATACATTAATTTTTCGCCGGGCTTGAAGGCTGGGACCAATAAAAATGACTTTTCGTTCATGTTCACTGGGTCAAATTGAGGATCATAGGTGGAAAAGAAAAATAAAAAAAATCCGAGCAAAAACAATAGGCCCTCCCGGTCATCACCGGCTCGGGCCTAATGAATGAATTACAATAAAGATAAACGATTTCACGTTTAATTCAAACGTTGTGTGCATTTGAAATTACCATGTGTACAGTATACATACAGTATACAGTACACATGTACGCACACATTGTGTATGTCTCGAAAGTTATAAAAATACTTTACAGGTTTATTAATGAATCTTGATTCCCATAACTGGGAATGCTTCCTGTTGCTATGCAAGTACATTGACGTTATATTAATAATAATATATGATATACTAATGGGTTATAAACACGATTAATATTAATTTAATTATATTAATAAGTGTATATAGATTCACAGACAACAGGCTAGAAGGTTTTACTTTTTCTCCTATTATACTAACCGGTTGCCGGTGTCGACGCTGCTGCGGGTCCCGTTCTCGACGCTGGTCTCGGTGTCGATGGTGCCAATGGTTCTGGTGCTGTTGTTGATGCCGGCGCTGCAGCCGATGCCAACGTGGCATCAGTGGGAACCACAGAACCATTTTGCTCGTCGAAAGGAATCTTAAATAGAAAGATCATACAAAAGTCAACACACTACGAAATAACAATGGCAGGCAGCTAGCAACTAGTTAGAGCTAAAAGTTAGCGGCAATTGCTATCTGCGACACAAGTTTACAGTCTTCATTGTTATTAGTGAGCTTCAGCTTTCAAAAGCCAGCCTAAAGAAAACAAAACTCTCAAGCAGAGTGCACCTACAGGGTTAATGTAATGTAAACTTAAAACACTTACCGTCCTCCATCATCGACTCGGAGACTTCTTTGTATACTCTTTCGTTCCTCGTTGCCCCATCAAGCTCTCGCTGGATCTTCTCTTGACAACCAAACAAAGAAAAGTCTGCACCTCCTCGTTTGACCACGGAGCATTTTCCGAGTTGCCATAATACGTCTGGGACTGGGTAAATTATCACGCAATCTCTGGCCAAACTATTTAAAAATGGCGGGGTTATTCAGGATACTCCGTCTGGCGCGTGCAATGATGACGCGGTGAACAGTGACGATTCTCTCTGGCCAATCAGCAGTCTGTCGTGTGTTCACGTCACAATTTAGTATCGCCTCAGCCGCTTAGAACCTCGCCGAGGTGATATAAAAAGTACCTGGAAGCAGGTACAGGTACAACTTTTACGCAGTGGAAAACCAAAAAAGGCGAGCCGAGTCGAGGCGAGTCGAGCTGGTACTGTGTAGTGGAAAAGCGCCATAAGGGTTGAGTGTTTTCAATCACGTACAATAATAGTCTATCTGTCTGTTGCTGTTGTCACGACGCCTTCCTCTCTGGTCGTGGTTTGGAATCATGTCTGCATGTCTGTGAGCAGGTGAAGCTGTGGGCGTTTCACGTATTGTGTGAAAGCGTAGTGGAGCATCAGGGCCCGACACTCCACGACTATTTAAGACCCCGCCTACAGCTGTTCTCTGGCTCTCCTCAGGCTGTCGCCTGCGGCCGCACCACCTTACTTTTGTTTCTTTCTTTGTTCTTTGGTTTTGTATCATACAACACTACACACACCATTAAAACTCAAACCAAACACGCACCCACACTACTGATTACTGACAAACACACTTCATTATTATTAGGCCCGAGCCGGTGATGACCGGGAGGGCCTATTGTGGCCTATTGAGGGCCGAAAATGTTATGTTTTTGAAGTCGCCGAAAAAAAAAGGGGGCGATCCCTACAAAATCAAAAAACATTGGGCCTATGGAAAGTGAAAGTAAGTTTTTTCCAACATAGAAAAATGAAAGTTGGTACATCCATAGGACACCTCAGGGCAAACAGAAAAGTCAATGACAGTCACACCCTAAACTTAACAGGAAGTCCGCCATGTGGGGTGAAACGCGCGGCCACTAAAATCGCACCCCTTGCGCAGAAAGATGCAAATCATTGTGTTTTAATCTAAATGGCCCCAAATTTGGTGAGTATCATCTAGACACGTGTGCCAACCAAAGTTGTAACTTTGTTGTTGATATCTTATCGGGTATGGGTGTAGCAAGCCTGTAACGAGGTGGCCATTTTTGTGAAAATAAAACGTCTCTTAACTCTCAAACGCCTTCTCGGATCGAGTTGGACCCAAAAAGGCGTTTGTGCACATTCATGACCTGAACACAAAAATATGTAAATAAAGGGTTATCTTTAGAAATGGCTCTCCAGCGCCCCCTACAAACTTATAATGGGACCCAAGAATTTAGTTTGTCATAGAGACATAAAATTTGGTACACACATCTCTTATGTCATGACGAGCATAAAAGCCAATGACAACCACCCCCTATCTATAAATGTGTTGCCATAGCAACGTCCCAAAAATGTGAAAAAAGTCAATGGGAAGTGAAATTTTTAGTTTGTTGTTGGAAAATGAAACTTGGTACACACATCCACCATGGGCTTATGAACAAAAAAGCCAATGGGACCACACCCTGTCACACACGGGAAGGCGGCCATTTTGAATTGAAAATGTGAACCGACTTAGAATACACCTCTTTTTTAAAAGTACACAGAAAAAAGCTGCTTCATTCCACAGACACCAAACTTGGGCAAAATGAGCTAAACACATGTATGTAAAATAGACAAGCGTTTTTCTAGACTTTTTTGCTCGAGTTATATTTTTTTAAATTATAATTTTGTATTTTTTTTTTTATTATAAATTTTCTGCAAAATGATCCTAAATTTGACCCAGTAAACGTGCAACTAAAAGTCATTTTAATTGGTCCCAGACTTCAAGCCCGGCGAAAAATTAATGTATTTGAAGTCCCGAAAAAAATACAAAAATGACTCAGTGGCTACAAAAGTCAAAATACATTGGGCCTATGGAAAGTGAAAGTAACTTTTTTCCATCGTAGAAAAATGAAACTTGGTACATCTATAGGACACCTCATGTAGACATGTGTGCCAAAAAAGTTATCAATTTGTTTTTTGATACATTTGTGGCTGTGGTCGTAATGAGTCTGTGAAGAGGCAGCCATTTCTTTGGGAAATAAATGCCATTTCCCAATTGCCAGGATCCTTCCTTTAGAGGGGGCCCCTCCAGAGCCACGGCTAGAGTCTTAGAAAACTCCTCAGAATCCTTTGGAACTTGTAACCTTGTACTTTTAGACAAGTTATATTTACATTTTGCCTTTTTAAACAGGGGGGTGCAGCGCTTGCGGCTTTAATTTAAAATTACTATTAGTTAACTTTATCTTAAAATAAAAGCACTATCTTTGTATAATCGTTTGTCATGGCCTTAAGTCGGGTTATTAAATTAAGCCATAAAAATTATCAAACATAGAAAGGCTAGTTCAATATTTATAAATAACCATAAATAGAAATTGGGCAAGAATGCATGGTTAAGTGTGACTACAGCTTGTTCAGCAGTGAGACTGCTGCAGGAATAAAACTCTTCTAAAAACACATGGATCTAGATCTGGTGACAAGATACTGCTGTCCCGATGGGAGCAGTTGAAAGGCAGTGTACAGAGGATTTGTTGTCCTCTGAAATGGCCAAAGCCAAAGCCTTGTGTCCAGCCACTCTGGATGCAGCTGTATGTCTCCTATAACTTTGCAAGACCATTTCACCATTTGGAAACCCAGATTTTTGTTTTTTAAAGAGAGACTGCCATGAGACTAAAGAAAAAGATAAGATGGATTTATTAAAAGTGTGATAAAATAAGGTCATCATGGTTTTATCAATGATAACAAATGCCAGCTTTCTTAGACAGTGCAACCGCTGAAGACCCCTTTTACACACTGCTGCACAGTTTTCATCAAAGTTTAATTTTGAATCAATGATTGTCCCCAGATACCTGTGAGGCTTTTTTCTAAAGTCAATAATCATATCCTTTGTTTTAGAGGTATTCAATAAAAGGTAGGACTCTTCGCACCAATCAACAAATTCATCAACACTAGAACCATGACTGTTCTTGTAATTTCCGAGAAGGCTCAGAAATACAGTGTCAGCTACACATTTTATGACTGAGCTATTATTGTATCTGCTCTGACACATATTTGTGTACAGTATAAATAACAACCGCAACCACGACCACTAACAGAACCAAGAGGTAGAAAATGAATGAATACATAACATGAATGACAGTACGCACCCTTGTGGCGACCTGTTGAAGTGCAATGTTCCTCTGATAAAAGTTGGTCAAATTTACCCTCACTCTTTGTCTTTAATTTATTAAAAAAATCCAGAATCCAACCAACTAAATTAAAATCAAGATTAAATTGATTTATAAGCCGATTTACTAAAATGTGTGGTTGTATTGTATTAAAGAGAAGTCCACAAAGAGAAGACGTGCATGTGACCCATATTTCTCCAAATATTTAAAAATGAAGTGTATAAAGGTGACTGTGGAGTCTTCTACACTTCTGTTAGGTCTGTACGCAAATTGCATTAGATCTGAAGTGTGTTAAATTTTTCTTAAGATTTCAAAGTTTTTCATTGCCACTAAAGTGAGAGCAACTGGACTGAAGTCATTCAACATTCTAGGTGCACTATTTTTTTACAATATGAATAAGCACTGCCTCTTTCTATATTTGAGGAATATGCTGTTCCGGAAGAGATTTACTAAAGAGGTACTGAAAAATAGGACTTAGTTGTTTTGCACAATTTTTACATTTACATTAAGTCATTTAGCAGATGCTTTTATCCAAAGCGACTTACAAGTGAGGCAAACAATGGAAGCAATTTTAACAACACAAGGAACAAAAAGCATAAGTGCACTAGAAACTAGTGAGTTTAAACCCAGCACAGTTTACAAAGCTAAGGATAGGAAAGAATTTTTTATATATTATTTTAAATAGAGAAGGAATCAATTAAAAGGAAGTAGAATTCAGTGTTTGTCAGTCAGGTGTCGATGGAAGAGATGTGTTTTCAGGCGTTTTTTAAAGATGGCTACAGAATCTGCTGATCTTGTTGCAGCAGTAGATCATTGCACCAATGTGGAACAGAGCCAGAGAAGGTACATTTTTCACTATATGTTACACCATTTGGACAAATCATCAGAAGTTATGGAGTAAACTTCCACTGTTATGCCGATGATACACAGCTGTATCTACCAATAAAAGCGAATAATACTAATAATACTAATACTGACATCAAGCGTCAGGCCTGCCTCGTTTGAATTAAAACATGGATGTCTCAAAACTTCCTCCATTTGAACTCGGATAAAACAGAGCTCTTGTTAATTGGTCCTGCCAGTCATCGGCACAAGTTCAACAATCTTACTGTCTCGATCAACAATTGTGTGTTGGAGCACGGCAACACTGTGAGGAACCTTGGTGTCATTTTTGACTCCACACTATCACTGCAGCAGCACATTAGTGAGGTCACTATAAACTGGGCTTTTTTCACTTGAGGAATATCTCAAAAATTCGCTGATGCTGAAATTCTCATTAATGCATTTGTCACATCCAGGCTGGACTACTGCAATGCGTTATTCTCTGGACTGCCGAGGAAAAGTACTCACAGACTACAAATGGTCCAAAATACAGCTGCCAGACTTTTAACAAAGACCAGGAAGTTTGATCACATTACTCCGGTCCTGGCTTCATTACATTGGCTTCCATCGATCCATCCTTCTTCTACCGCTTATCCGGGGCCGGGTCGCGGGGGCAGCAGTCTAAGCAGAGACGCCCAGACTTCCCTCTCCCCAGACACTTCCTCCAGCTATTCCGGGGGGATACCAAGGCGTTCCCAGGCCAGCTGAGAGACATTGTCCCTCGGCTGCAAACTGTCCCAGTGCACACTGAAGGTCCTGGCCTGATGGAGCCAACAGGACAACATCATCTGCAAAAAGCAGAGACGAGATCCTGTGGTCCCCAAACCAGACTCCCTCCGGCCCCTGGCTGCGCCTAGAAATCCTGTCCATAAAGATAAGATTCAAGATTCAAGATTCAAGATTCAAGATTTTTATTCGTCACGTACAAAATTATATACAGCATATATAACCAGCAGTGAAATGTGAGTCAGGTCCGCTCCATGGACAGTGCAATTATTAAGGAAAACACACAGATGAAAATATACATAAATGTAGCTATGTAAGAATGAGATAAAAGTAAACAATAAAAAATATAAGAATAAAATCTAAAAAATATAAAAAGTGTGTAATGTGGGAATAAATCTAGATCGCAAAATAATGTACATGAATGTAAACTGTAGACTTAAAATATTAAAAAATGTACAGGGATGTACAGTGTGCATATATGCATTTAGCTGTGGTCTTAAATATTAAGAATCACATGAAGGTGCAGGAAGCAAATGTGCAAAACAGTTTGTAGCAAAACAGAGTGACACTGTCAGTGTGTCAGTGTGAGGTGGCTGGTTTAGAGTTCAAGAGCCTGATGGCCTGTGGGAAAAAACTCCTCCTAAGTCTCTCAGTTTTTGCCATCAGGCTACTGATGGCGCTTACCAGATGGCAGCAGAGTGAAAATATGATTACTGGGGTGGGTGGAGTCTTTGGTGATTTTTGCAGCTCTGCTTCTGCAGCGTTTGTGGTAGATGTCCTGCAGAGAGGGGAGAGCAGACCCTGAAATGCACTCAGCTAAGCGCACAACTCTCTGCAGGGCTTTGCAGTCTTGACTGGAGCTGTTCCCATACCACACAGAGATACATTGAGTCAATATACTTTCTATAGCTCCAGAATAGAAAGTTTTCAGGATTGCTGGTGAGACCCTGAATTTCCTCAGCTGTGCAGATAGTACAGTCTTTGCCTGGCTTTATTTACCTGAGTTTGAGTGTGAGTAGTCCAAGTCAGGTCCTCAGAGATGTTTACACCAAGGTACTTGAAGCTACTCACCCTCTCCACAGGGGTCCCGCCTATTGTAAGAGGAGTGTAGGGCTGCTGCTGCGTCTTCCTGAAGTCTACAATCAGTTCTTTTGTTTTGCTCACATTCAGGAGAGGCAGTTGTCCTGGCACCATGATGTTAATTTCCCTACTTCATCCAAGTATGCGGTCTCATTGTTGTTGTGAATGAGGCCCAGAACCACAGTATCATCAGCGAATTTGATAATGGATGTGGAGCTGTGCGAAGACACGCAGTCGTGTGTGTAGAGAGAGTAGAGCAGGGGACTCAGGACACAGCCCTGTGGGGCTCCTACGTTCACTGTGATGGAGCTGGAGGTGTACTGGCCTAGTTTCACCACTTGAGGTCTGCCGGTGAGGAAATCAAGGATCCAGTCGCAGAGTGAAGGATTCAGTCCGAGGTCTATGAGTTTGGAAGCTAGCTTAATGGGGACTATAGTATTAAAAGCTGAGCTATAGTCAATAAATAGCAGTCTTACATAGTTCCTGTTATTGCTGTCAATGTGTGAGAGAAGAGTACAGGATGTGAGAGATGGCATCATCTGTGGATCTGTTAGGCGATAAGCAAACTGAAGGGGGTCCAAAGTATCCGGGATGGAGGAGCAGATGACGTTTTTAACCAGTCCCTCAAAGACCTTCATGACTATTGATGTGAGGGCAACTGGACGATAGTCATTCAGACAAGAGGGTTTATTGTTTTTGGCACAGGGATGATGGTCGATTTTTGAATGAGGTGGGAACCACCGATGTGGCAAAGACTCATTAAAAATGGATGTAAACAAACCAGCGAGCTGATCAGCGCAGGACCGCAGAACACGGCCAGAAATCCCGTCAGGTCCAGCTGCTTTCCTTACATTCACTCGTTTTAGTGCCTTTGAACCTCGTCCTCCGTCACGGTGATGGCATGATGATCGCTGCTCTGGCGGCTGCTTCCTGGCGCTGATCGGCAGACTCCACTGCTTTGATTGCTTTGCGGCCGTAGAAAGTGTTAAGCTCGTCAGCCAGCGACGGATCTGCTCTCACCACTGTAGAGGATTTATTTCCAAAGTCACAGATGGTCCTTAGTCCTTGCCACATGCGTCGGGAGTCATTTAGCTGGAAATGTGACTCAATGCGTTCCTGTGTCTGTGTTTTGCGGCACTTACTGCGTGTCGGAGAGCATAGCACGATGCTTTGTACTCGCTCATGTTTCCCGACAGAAGGCGGCGTTGTAAGCAAGCAGTGCGTTTGTTTATTGCTGCACGGATTGATCTGTCCACCCACGGTTTCTGATTAGAGAAAGACCGTATAGTTATTTTGTCCGTAGCTTGTTCGGCTAAGCGTGTTTACAAAGCTTAGCGCTACATCCGTGAACTTCGCTGGCGTCCAATGAGCTTGCGCGAAACATGACCCAGTCGTCGCCGAGCCGCCTGTAAGCGTTGCTTCTGATTGGGCGGACCAACGCGTCACCACCCTCTGCACCGGAGGTTCTTGAGCGAGCCGTTGTTTATATTCGGTGTAAGGAAAATGGCGGCATGGTCCGATTTGCGAAGCCGGTAGTGAGCGAGCTTTGTAGGCATTCTTAAACTGAGTGTAGCAATGATCCAGTGTATTTGGTCCTCTGGATGGACAGGATACGTGTTGATAAAAATTAGGCATGACTTTCCTGAGTTTGGCTTTGTTAAAGTCCCCAGCGATGATAGTAGCAGCATCGGGATGTTTGTTGATGTTGCCGCTGAGCGCATCGTGAAGCTCAGACAAAGCCAAGCCAGTGTCTGCTTGTGGAGGGATGTAAACAGCAGTTATGATGATCGATGAAAACTCCGAGGCAGATAGGATGGGCGGCAGATAATGGATAGGTGTTCCAGATGAGGCGAGCAGGAGCGCGACAGAGTGGAGATATTCCTGGGGTCACACCATTTCTTGTTAATCATGAAACAAACTCCCCACCCTTGGATTTGCCGGCCTCGGCTGTCCTGTCCATCCGTAAAACAGAGAAGTTTTCAGGCGGCGTTACAGCAGCGTCCGGGACCCAGGGCGTGAGCCACGTTTCAGACAAACAAAGGATGTTACAGTCCCTAATGTCCCGTTGGAAGTTTATCCTGGCTCTAAGATCATCCATCTTATTCTCCAGAGACTGGACATTAGCGAGCAAAATGCTCGGTAGAGGAGGGCTGTGTGCTCTTTTCCTCAGTCTGTTGCGAATCCCAGCCCGTCTCCCGCGGTGTTTCTTGTTCCGGCCTTGGGTGGCTATTCAGGTGACCATTGTTTACCCAGCGCCCGGAGAATCTCAGGTGGCCACGACGAGTTAGAGGATAAAGTGTCGTGAAACAGGTCAGTGAAGCGTTGTCCAATGTCCAAAAGTATTACCTTTTCGTATGAAATCAGTGCAGAGGTAATGTGTGTAAAAAGAGAAAGCAAAAGTAGGTAAAAAGGTAAATAAGAACACAATCTAAGCGGAGCGACCTGGACGGCGGCCGGACACAGCGGCGCCATCTTGATATAATGAACAGGACCGGTGACAAAGGGCAGCCCTGCTGGAGTCCAACATGCACTGGGAACAGTTCTGACTTACTGTCGGCAATGCGAACAAAGCTTCTGCTCCGGTCGTACAGGGACCGGACAGCCCTTTGCAAAGGGCCCCGGACCCCATACTCCCAGAGCACCCCCCACAGGGCACCACGAGGGACACAGTCGAATGCCTTCTCCAGATCCACAAAACACATGTGGACTGGTTGGGCAAACTCCCATACACCCTCCAGCACCCTGGAGAGGGTATAGAGCTGGTCCAGTGTTCCACGACCGGGACGAAAACCGCATTGTTCCTCCTGAATCCGAGGTTCAACTATCGGCCGCATTCTCCTCTCCAGTACCCTGGCATAGACTTTCCCGGACATTGGCTTCCTATTCATGTTAGAGCTGATTTCAAAGTTCTCCTGTTAACATATAAAATCCTTTGTGAACGCACGCCCTCTTACCTATCTGACCTCATCACCCGGTATACTCCAGCTCGTACCCTTCGCTCTCAGGACGCTGGCCTCCTTCAACTTTCTCGAGCAAAGAAGAAGTCTGCTGGCTACAGAGCCTTTTCTTATAGAGCCCCATTTTTATGAAATGGGCTCCCGGCGGAAGTGCGGCAAGCTGACTGTTGAGGTTTTCAAAAGCAAACTCAAAACATACTTATTTCACCAAACGTATGGAGACTGATTGATCATAGGTACACGTTTACACTGGTTGTAGCTGAAGGTATACGTTTACACTGGTTGTAGCTGAAGGTATACGTTTACACTGGTTGGAGCTGAAGGTACATGTTTACACTGTTTGTGTGCTCCAGTGTGAGGGGCCCCACCCCATCTGTCATCTACCTTTATGTTGGCTGCGGCCCCATCTACTATTGCACACATTTATATTGACAGTGGACACTGCCAATATAAATGTTTTTATTTGTGAATATGTTTGTGCATTTCTATGTATTTTTCAACTGTCCTGCGCGGCCTCTCTGTCCTGGGAGTGGATCCCTCCTTCTGTGGTTCTCCCTGAGGTTTCTCTTTTTTCCCGGATGGGTTTTTTTGGAGTTTTTCCTTACCCTGGTGGATGGTCTAAGGACAGGGGATGTTGTCTAGTGCAGTCTGTTAAGCCCTTTGAGGCGACTGTTGTTATGATATTGGGCAAAAAAAAATAAATGTCTTGTCTTTGTCTTGTACGTGAGAGTAATTTTTTTCCTGATCTGGTAGGAACGTAGGTCTGTATTAGTGAGTGAAGATATGAGGGTGCAGAACCAGTGGTGGTCTTGTAGGCCAAGAGCAAAGCTTTGAACTTGATGCGGCGTCAACAAGAGCCAGTGTAACCTAATGAATAGAGGAGTTACGTGTGCTCTAGTAGAGCATTGCAATAATCCAGTTTGGACAAGACAAGAGCCTGGACTAGAATTTGCGTAGAGTGCTCTGATAGGAAAGGTCTAATTTTCCTAATGTTGTAGAGGATGAATCTACAGGACCGGGTGGTGCTGGCGACATGACTTGTGAAGTTTAGCTGATCATCAATTACCACTCCCAGATTTCTGGCAGTGCTGGACGGTGTAATGGTTGATGGGCCTAGTTGAATGGAGAGGTTGTGGTGGGTCTTTGGATGGGCTGGAATCACAAACAGTTCTGTTTTTGCAAGGTTCAGCTGCAGGTGATGGTCCTTCATCCAAAGTGAGATGTCACTCAGACATGCCGAGACGCGAGCAGAGACCGCCGGATCGTCAGGTTGAAATGACAGGTGGAGTTGAGTGTCATCTGCAGCAGTGATAGGAAAAGCCATGCTTCTGAATGACAGAGCCAAGGGATGTCATGTATATGGAAAAGAGTAGCGGACCAAGCACTGAGCCCTGTGGCACCCTGTATTGAGATGTTGGGACTCAGAGACCTCGTTTCTCCAGGATACTCTGAATGACCTATCCGAGAGGTAAGACTTGAGCCATTGTAACGCCATTCCAGAGACATCCATCGCCCTGAGAGAAGACAGGAGGATGTGATGATTAACAGTGTCAAAAGCAGCAGACAGATCCAGTAAGATGAGTACAGATGACTTGGATGTTGCCTTTGCCAGTCTCAGAGCTTCGATGACTGAGAGCAGGGCAGTTTCGGTGGAATGTCCGCTCTTGAACCCAGACTGGTTCTGGTCCAGGAGGTTGTTCCGTGTGAGAAAGGATGAGAGCTGAGTAAACACAGCTCGCTCCAGAGCTTTGGCAATGAAGGGAAGGAGGGAAACTGGTCTGTAGTTTTCTAACAGTGTAGGCAAGGCAAGGCAAGGCAATTTTATTTATATAGCACAATTCATACACTGGGTAACTCAAAGTGCTTTACAGGAATAAAAGACAATTTACAAGATTTATATTAAGAAGCATAAGAAAAAAAATAAAAACATTTTAAAAAGAAGAGTGCAGATAAAAGAAAAAACAAACACTTTAGGTTGTAGTGTAGGCGGAGCTAAAGAGGAAGGTTTTTAACCTCCCTTGAACATTGTTAAAGTTGAGGCTTGTTTTACTTCATCTGGGGCTGTTCAGGTTTTGCTGCATGAAACTTAAACGCTGCTTCACCCTGTTTAGTTCTAACTCTGGGCACGAGCAGAAGGCCTGTCCCAGATGTTCTCAGAGTCCGAGGAGGTTCATAAGTAACTAGCATGTCAGAGATATATTCTGGTGCTAAACCATTTAGAGACTTGTAAACCAGAAGTGCTGTTTTAAAGTCTATTCTCTGAGCAACAGGAAGCCAGTGCAGAGATTTTAAAACTGGCGTGATGTGGTTGTACTTCCTGGTTTTGGTTAGAACCCGAGCAGCAGCGTTCTGAATAAGCTGCAGCTGTCTTAACCCTCGTTTTGAGAGACCAGTGAGCAGGCCGTTACAGTAATCTAACCTGCTGGAGATAAAAGCATGGATAAGTTTCTCTAAGTCTGGTTGAGACATCATCCCTTTGACTCTGGAAATGTTTTTAAGGTGATAAAATGCAGATGATGTAATTGACTTAATGTGACTGTGGAAATTCAAGTCTGAGTCCATGATGACCCCTAGATTTCTAACCTGATTTTTAGATTTTAGAGAAAGAGACTCGAGGTGACTGCTGACACTTTCTCTTTGTTTCTGTGGCCCAAAGATGATTAGTTCAGTCTTGTTTCTGTTCAGTTGGAGAAAATTATTTTGCATCCACGTGTCAATCTGTTCGATGCAGTGACACAGTGAATGGATTGGTCCATTTTCACCTGCTGTGAGTGAAATGTAAATCTGAGTGTCATCTGCATAATTATGGTAGGATACTTCACAGCTGCGTATTAACTGGCCTAAAGGAAGCATGTAGAGATTGAATAATAGATGTCCCAAGATAGACCCCTGTGGAACCACACATGTCAGGGCCATTTGGTCTGACACACAGTTACCAACCGAAACAAAGTACTTCCTGTCTTCAAGATAGGACTGAAACCATTTAAGAGCAGTTCAAGTGATACCTATCCATTCCTCTAATCTTTGTGTCAGGATTTCATGGTCCACTGTATCAAACGCAGCACTCAAGTCCAACAGAACTAAGACAGAGACTTTGCCTGCATCAGTGTTCATACGGATGTCATTTGTGACTTTGATAAGTGCAGTCTCAGTCTGTGATGGGGCCTGAATCCTGACTGAAAAGGATCAAAGCAGTTGTTAAGGAAAGTCATTAAGTTGCTGATAAACAACTCTTTCGATGACTTTCCCTAAAAATGGCAGGTTTGATATGGGCCGATAGTTGTTGAGCACTGTAGCATCAAGACTGCTCTTCTTTAGGAGAGGCTTAATGACAGCAGTTTTAAGGCCCTTGGAAATGTTCCAGACTGTAAGGAATTATTGACTATATCAGTGAGTTGTGGTAACAAACTGCTTAGTACTGATTTTAGAAATCTAGTGGGTAAAACATTGAGGCAGCAGGTGGATGAACTCAGGCTGGAGACAGTTTTTTCAATTGTTCTGTCATTAATGGGTGTAAAATGTGTTAAACCAACCGAGTGTCTCCTAGGTGGCTGCAGTGTTGTTGTATGCCCTTTGGACTGTATCGCATGTTTAATGCCTTGAACCTTGTCATTGAAAAACAATGCAAACTCATTGCATTTAGTGGTGGAAACTAATTCTGGTGGAAATGGAGCTGGAGGGTTTGTTAATCTGTTCACTGTAGCAAACAGGACACGCAGGTTGTTACTATTGTTGTTGTTGATCTCTGAGAAGAATATTTCTCTTTCTTTTTGCAAAGTTTGATTGAAAACATGCAAATTTTCTTTGTATACCTCATAATGAATTAAGAGTTTCAATTTATGCCATTTTCTTTTGGCATTCCCTTTTCTGTGCCCTGACAGAGTGAGCATTGCTCCATGAAGCCTTCTGCCTCGTCCTGATCACTTTAACCTTAACAGGAGCAATGGTGTCCATTACATTTAAAACACCTGAAGTATAACAATTCAACAAATCATCAACTTGACCTGATGAGGCATTTTCAAACCTGATTGCCTCCATAAACTGTGTCCTGGTGTTATCGTTAATGTGTCGGACAGTAGGTCCAACAGCAACTTTTGGAATTATGGACAGATGAAAAAAGACACATGAATGATCAGATAGAGCAACATCAATCACAGTGACATCTGAAATATGTATGTAACACCTTTAGTAATGACCAGGTCCAGAGTGTGACCTCTGTTATGGGTCGGCTCATTAACATGCTGACAAAGACCAAAAGTATCAAGAATACTAGAAAGTTCTTTGGCATTTCTGTCACAAACATTATCCACATGCACATTAAAATCACCAGATATGACTATTTGTTCAAATTCTGTGCAAATAACCGAAAGCATTTCAGTAAACTCATCAATAAAATCATGACATTGTTGGGGTGGTTCGTAAAGAACTACATATAAAATAGATGGAGAAAACCTCAACTCCATTTTGAATGACACATACTCAAATGATGAAAACTCTCCGAGTGATAGCTTCTGGATAAGAATATTATCCCTAAGAAAGGCACATACACCACCACCCTTTTTGTTTTCCCGTATTTTGGATAAAAATGTGAAATTCGATGGGGTGGATTCAATAAGGACCGCATTTCCAGTCCTGCTGTCTAACCATGTTTCTGTTAAAAACATAAAATCAAGCTTATTTGAAGTTATAAAATCATTAATTAAAAAATATTTGTTTCCCAAAGACCTGACATTGAACAGTGCAAGTTTTAAGTCTGTTTGAGCAGGACCTGACTTTATCTGTTTGCAGGGGATTTGAATCAGATTTGTCTGATTAGACAATCTAACTGTTATTCTCTTCTTTAATCTGCGACTTCTGACTGTAGTTATGGAGCTAGGAGGGAGTGTTCTCTGTAGGGAGAGTAGGGTTAAGAGTGGGTTTCTTCAGTAGTGGTGTGATGCGGGCCTCTTTGAAAGCTGTGGGGAATGACCCAGTGGAAAGAGATGAGTTGATGATGTGGGTGAGAGCAGGCACGACAGATGGAGAGATGGCCTGAAGGAGATGTGTGGGGATGGGATCCAGCGGGCAGGTGGTAGGGTGGTTAGAACTAATGACCTTGGAAACATCTGCTTCAGTTAGAGAAGAGAAGGAAGTGAGCAAACTCATATCAGGGGTCTGAATGAGCTCGACAGGTGGTGGCGCAGAGAACTGACTTCTGATGGCGATCGTTTTCTTTATAAAGAAAGACGCAAAATCATCAGCTGTTAAATCCGATGAAGGTGGGGGAGCAGGCGGACAAAGGAGGGCGGAAAAGGTTTTAAAGAGAGTGCGCGAGCCAGGTGAGTTGATTAACCTAGAATGGTAGTAGACAGTTTTTGCAGAGGTGACATCAGCAGAGAAAGTAGAGAGGAGAGACTGGTAGATACAGAGGTTAGTAGGATCTTTTGACTTGCGGCATTTTCTCTCAGCTGACCGGAGGCTGGCGCGGTGCTCGCGTAGAACATCGGATAATCGGGGGCAGACGAGGATGTACGGGCTGGTCTAGATGTAAGAGGGCATAAGTTGTCCAAGCAGGATGTAAGCATGGAGAACAGAGTGTCGGTGGCGGTGTTAGTGTTTAAAGAGAGCTCCTCAGAAGAGGGGCGCAGAAGAGACAGCAGAGGAAAAACGGGAGGGACTGAGTGTACGCAGGTTGCGTCGGAAAGTGACCAGCGGTAAAACAATTGCAGTGTCTGGAGAAGTTAGGTCAAGGTCGAGAGTAATGAAGAAATGATCGGAAGTGTGCAGTGGCGTGACCTGAGTGTGCCGAGTGGAGCAGTATCTTATGTAGATAAGATCTAGTTGGTTACCAGACTTGTGGGTTGCCGATGTGGAAACCTGCTTGAGGTCAAATGATGCAGTTAGGTTAATGAAGTTAGAAGCCTGTGGCTTTTCAAGGTGGATGTTGAAGTCTCATAATACCACCAGAGGGGTACCATCCTCAGGGAAGGATGAAAGAAGCGCATCCAACTCCTCCAAGAAATGTCCAAGCTGACCTGGGGGCCGATAGATAACTACAAAATGACTTTTAACAGGGTGGGTGATGGTAACAGCATGGAACTCGAAGGAGCTGTTGTCAGAGCGGTTTTACAGACTCGTATATTTCCAGATGGTGACAGGATGCTGAAGACAAACTGCTGTGAGTTTCTTTTGAGAGTTTGGATTCAGACTCAGGTCCCACTGAGGACATGTTCTTTGTGTCAAAGAGGAACAGACTCTGAGGCAGACTGACCCAGAGGTGCTGAACGTGTTTTCAGCCTCGACTCTGGAGACGTTACCAGGACCTGCTGAGGATCTGAGGCTCGTGTCAAAGTCCTCAGGAAACTCCTAAAACCAGTTCTGAACCACACAGGAGCCGCCGAGAGAGGCTCAAACAGGTTTTTATAAAGAGCCCCTAACTCTGAATAAAGTCATCAGGTCCACAACAGCACTGTCACTATTTCTGTTCAAACCTGTTCAAATCCAACTAAAACCTGTTCAAATCCACCTAAAACCTGTTCAAATCCAACTAAAACCTGTTCAAATCCAACTTAAACCTGTTCAAATCTGACTAAAACCTGTTCAAATCTGACTAAAACATGTTCAAATCCAACTTAAACCTGTTGAAAGGATTATAAAATATAGAAGATTTGACTTTTTTTATTTTTAAGATAATAGTCTGAGAACAACGTGACATTTTCACATTTTAATTTAAACAAAAAAAACTATCTATGTTCACAGTTCCTTTACACCAGATGGAATTTTTAGAGCCTTATTGATTTATTAAGTATTATATTGACTAGTGTTCACCATCTGGGGCGCAGTGGCTCAGGATAGTGCGGTAAATCTCCACAAAAACACTTTATATTCGTCCAGAAGAAAATGTCTTTGTCAGAGATTTACAACAGAACTCTGGAAAACAACTATTCAACTTTTGTTTATAAAGTTTCATTTAGTATTTTAATTTAGTTTAGTATTTTTGTTAATCTGTTAATTCTAATGTTGATAAAGACCTGCTTTAGTTCCTTGGGTTTCCACAGGTTAACCTCACTTTCCTTAATGAGCATGTGCGCCACCTGCTGGTATTATTTGGCTTTGCAGAAGCGAGCTGTGGAACTTTATGAATAATTATTTATGGATATTAAACATGAGAAAAGCCCAGCAGCAGTCGTAGTGTCTGTGTTTGGATAATGATGTCCTCATAAATGTGTTTGTGTGTCTTCTACACATTTAAGTTACTCACTTACTTTATATCTGTATTTACATGAAATAATCCCATAACATAATCTAGAACCCACCAAGCCTATAAAAGAAAACTATACTTTTTACTATTAATAAAATACAACACAATGCTTTATTGTAAACACTTATTAAATATATTATAAGTGCACTCAAATATCAATCACTCAGTCGTTAAACTCTCACATAAACTATAAGTCTATGACATTAAACAGTAAATGTTAATTATTTTAGTGAACTATGTATTTGTGATGTTTATAGCTGTGCTTCTGAGCAAGGCACTTTTATTTCTACAGCACAAGTCATACACGGGCTCAATCCAAGTGCTTTACAGAAATAAAAGACCAATTTAAAGTACATAGACAACATTTAGAATAAGTAACATAAGAAAATAAAAATCAAAAATAAAGAGTGCAAATAAAAAAAGTGTTTAGTGTTTCTGAAGCGTTTTTTACTTCCTTGTTTTTCTCTTTATTGTCTGCTCGACAGTGACACGAGAGAGTCTCCTCTGGGGTGTGGGGAGGAGGTGTGTGTGTGGGGAGGAGGTGTGTGTGGGGAAGAGGTGTGGGAGGGGTGTCAGCGGAACTCGTGACACTAACCTTTGCGCTTCTGAAAGAGCGGAGAGCGGCTGTTTGTTGCTGAACTCTTGGACGTTTCATTCGCGGTTTTAATCTCAACATGAACTGTTTGGATGAGTTTCAGAAAGAGTCCAGAGAGTGCCTGATGTTCACGTCTCACTTTACTTTCGGTTTGCAGCTGTGGCGCAGATAACATTCCTCCCAGTGGTAAGTATTTTATTCTTTAATTAATCTGGAGGTTAACTGTAAAATAAACGGCTGAATGTCGTTTTTGATGATCCTGAGGTTCATAAAGAGCCCAGATAAATGAAGAATTGTCCCTGCAGATATTATTATTACTATTCTAATACTATGTTCGTTAGCTTCGTCTAAGTGAAGGTACGGAAACAAGATTTTGGACGGAAGGGTAAATCAAGTCTTTATAAATCGACTGCTATGTTTGTGGACGTGGTTAAAAGTGGGATTTAGTTTTTTACGTTGGACTGACGTAACCACGTTGGATTTCCTTATGTTCCTTTGAAAGTGTCTGACTCTACTGTTCTTTAAAGATAAGGCTGAGGTACAGTAATGTTTAACAGAGACTTATTAAACAGTTTATTAATCAGTCGAACAAAGGACACACGCAAACAATAGAACCTTTTGTGATTTTTATATTGAATGTAATTATGAAAACATTTATTCATTATTTGTGGTTATTGCGATGAATGAATGTGATCCAAATGTGACGCCCTTTAAAAACACACCAGCCTGAGTTAATACATTTATGTGACCGAGCCTTTTCTTTTCTTCTTTGTATTTGTTGCAGTGTATCTTCAGTTGAATCAGGCCCAGCTGTGAAGGGCCATGACAGGTCCTGGTAAGTCCAAATAAACATGTCAGACTGAGTTTTAAAGTGAGAATGTGGCTGTGGACCTTGAGATGTTTATGCTTTGGGAACAGAACACACTCAACAGATCTCCTCCACTTGAGGCAGGAGCTCTCCACCAACCTGAAGGGGACAAGCCACTCTTTTCCGACTGAGAACCATGGCCTAGGACCGCGTCACACCGGCTGCACCCTGAAGGTCCTGGCTTGATGGAGCCAACAGGACAACATCATCTGCAAAAAGCAGAGACGAGTTCCTGTGGTCCCCAAACCAGACTCCCTCCGGCCCCTGGCTGCGCCTAGAAATTTTTCGTTTGAGTTGTTTGTGTGTGTAGAGGCGTGACCTGCTGAATTCAATTACTTGAATAGAAGGGTATTTAAGTGGGAGTAACCACCGCGGCAGCGGTCGCGGCAGCCGTCATCGCGTGAAGACCGGAGAGAGTAAAGACCATCAACTCTACCTGCACGCGACTCCACCGAGCAGGGCAGGACACACCGACAGAGCACCGAGTATTGCACTTCTTTTTTGTACTAATTGTCTGCACTTATAATTTATTATTTCTACTATTACTTTCTTCTTGTATATTTTTCCTCTTCGGCTCTTCAATGTGTTTTCAAATTACTACTGTCATTTCAACACGAACATTATCATCTGTTTCACGCAAAAGGCGATGCAACCATAATAATCTGCATGTCGTATCACTGTCAATAACTGCCCCTTCTACTTTCCCAATAGGCTTGTGGAACTGCCAGTCTGCTGTGAACAAAGCTGATTTCATTACAGCTTTTGTTCAACATTCTGGTCTTTCAGTTGTAGCACTTACAGAAACATGGATCAAACCAGAGGACTCTCCCACTCCCGCCGCCCTCTCCCATAATCACACTTTCTCCCACAGTCCTCGCCTCACTGGAAGGGGCGGAGGGACCGGACTACTTATTCCTACTGACTGGAAGTTCAAACAGCTATCACCCTTCGAGTTCCATGCTGTTTCATCACCCACCCTGTTAAAAGTCATTTTGTAGTTATCTATCGGCCCCCAGGTCAGCTTGGACATTTCTTGGAGGAGTTGGATGGGCTTCTTTCATCCTTCCCTGATGCTGGTACTCCTCTGGTGGTATTAGGAGACTTCAACATCCACCTTGAAAAGCCACAGGCTGCTAACTTCATTAACCTAACTGCATCATTTGACCTCAAGCAGGTTTCCACATCGGCAACCCACAAGTCTGGTAACCAACTAGATCTTATCTACATAAGATACTGCTCCACTCGCCACACTCAGGTCACGCTACTGCACACTTCCGATCATTTCTTCATTACTCTCGACCTTGACCTAACTTCTCCAGACACTGCAATTGTTTTACCGCTGGTCACTTTCCGGCGCAACCTGCGTACACTCAGTCCCTCCCGTTTTCCTCTGCTGTCTCTTCTCTGCACTCCTCTTCTGAGGAGCTCTCTCTTTTAAACACTAACACCGCCACCGACACTCTGTGCTCCACGCTTACATCCTGCTTGGACAACTTATGCCCTCTTACATCTAGACCAGCCTGTACATCCTCGTCTGCCCCCTGGTTATCCGATGTTCTACGCGAGCACCGCGCCAGCCTCCGGTCAGCTGAGAGAAAATGGCGCAAGTCAAAAAGATCCTCCTAACCTCTGTATCTACCAGTCTCTCCTCTCTACTTTCTCTGCTTATGTCACCTCTGCAAAAACTGTCTACTACCATTCTAGGTTAATCAACTCACCTGACTCGCGCACTCTCTTTAAAACCTTTTCCGCCCTCCTTTGTCCGCCTGCTCCCCCACCTTCATCGGATTTAACAGCTGATGATTTCGCGTCTTTCTTTATAAAGAAAACGACCGCCATCAGCAGTCAGTTCTCTGCGCCACCACCTGTCGAGCTCATTCAGACCCCTGATATGTGTTTGCTCACTTCTTTCTCTCCTCTAACTGAAGCAGATGTTTCCAAGGTCATTAGTTCTAACCACCCTACCACCTGCCCGCTGGATCCCATCCCCACACATCTCCTTCAGGCCATCTCTCCATCTGTCGTGCCTGCTCTCACCCACATCATCAACTCATCTCTTTCCACTGGGTCCTTCCCCACAGCTTTCAAAGAGGCCCGCATCACACCACTACTGAAGAAACCCACTCTTAACCCTACTCTGCTTGAAAACTACAGACCGGTTTCCCTCCTTCCCTTCATTGCCAAAGCTCTGGAGCGGTTGTGTTTACTCAGCTCTCATCCTTTCTCACACGGAACAACCTCCTGGACCAGAACCAGTCTGGGTTCAAGAGCGGACATTCCACGAAACTGCCCTGCTCTCAGTCATCGAAGCTCTGAGACTGGCAAAGGCAACATCCAAGTCATCTGTACTCATCTTACTGGATCTGTCTGCTGCTTTTGACACTGTTAATCATCACATCCTCCTGTCTCTCTCAGGGCGATGGGTGTCTCTGGAATAGCGTTGCAATGGTTCAAGTTTTACCTCTCGGATAGGTCATTCAGAGTATCCTGGAGAAATGAGGTCTCTGAGTCCCAACATCTCAATACAGGGGGGGCTCAGTGCTTGGACCGCTACTCTTTCCCATATACATGACATACCTTGGCTCTGTCATCCAGAAGCATGGCTTTTCCTATCACTGCTATGCAGATGACACTCAACTCCACCTGTCATTTCATCCTGACGATCCGACGGTCTCTGCTCGCGTCTCGGCATGTCTGAGTGACATCTCACTTTGGATGAAGGACCATCACCTGCAGCTGAACCTTGCAAAAACAGAACTGCTTGTGATTCCGGCCAATCCAAAGACCCACCACAACCTCTCCATTCAACTAGGCCCATCAACCATTACAGCGTCCAGCACTGCCAGAAATCTGGTGTTATGGGAATTGTATGTTCTCATTTAGTGTCTATTTTTTAGTTTTATATGTTATGCTTCTGTCTGCTTATGTCCTGTTCTTCATGCTATTACAAACATGTCCCTAGTCTAAGCCATTACCACCTGGCCTCTAGGTCGCAGACTGTAGGGGAGTGAACATCCTCCTCCCCCTTAACATTGTGGACTGATATGTATAAAACCCATATGTATTGTTTACTTTGGAAGCAGATTCATCTTATTGTACAGTCTCATGACATGTCTGTACTTCGCTTCTTCCTTGCAAGGAATAAAACCTGACCATTCATTCTAAATTCAATACAGTCTCACTGTCTCCTCATTATTCTGACGAACGAATTCTACAGTACAATATAGAATTCTTATAACATTTGGTCCTTCGAGCCGGATTCCAATCTGCTCATCTTCTCTTCGTCGGGGGAGCGGACCTGACCATGCATGGGAAAACGCCAAACCAAAGCGTTTTTTTGTAAGTCCCAAAGCCGCGCGGTTTAAGTGGTACGGGCCAGAAAATCCTTTCTTTCGGCGCGGAGGAGAGGCAGTGACGGAATCAGAGAGAGAGACGGGAGACAGATCTGAACTTGGACATTGGAAAAAAAGTCAGGTAAACAGCTGTTTAAGTTTTTTTTTTTGGTGTGTGTGTGATTTTTTTAATACCAAAGCTTCCGGAAGTAGTAGTTTTGGAAATCTGACGTATGTTGAGCGGGCAACATGTATTTACATCACCATAGTTGATGTGCTTCCATGAGGTTGGCCGGCATAGGAGATTCTTAAACGCTTTATCAAGAACCTAAATGTCATCTAATGGTGAGATCCGCTTTATCGAGAACCTAAATGTCATCTAATGGTGAGGTTTTAAGCCGAAAAAAGTATGTGTTTTTGATCGAGAACCTAATTGTCAATCTAAGGGTGAGGTTTTAAACGGGATATTCTGATGTTAATCTGGGTTAAAGCTTGTTGTCTTGCTAGATTTAAGTTTGATAGATACCTTATGCTTTGTAAGTTTTCATGGTGTTTCTTGAAACTGACTCGTGCGTTTAGTTCATTGGCCGTGACAAGTGCGAACCTCTATGCGAGATAGAGCACCTGATTACAAGAAGGAGTATGAGGTCTAAAGAGCTTGTCTGGGAAGCACAAGAATTTATCTTAGATTAATAATCACGTATCGTAATACGCCACAATCGAACTGCCTTGCATAGCTAGTATTGTTGGTTTTATTGGTGCGGTGTACGCACAGGAAAACTCGAGTATAGACCATTATCGAGATACTTACTAACAACAAAAAGTGAGATGAATGAGTCCGACCATTATCAAGATACTTACCAACAACACAAAGTGAGATAAATGAGTCCTAAGTCAATGTGACTATAAAAAGGCCTGACTACGTAGTATTGATTCCTGCAGATGAGAAATGAGATTATGAAGCCCACTAGACAGTGAGTGGCTTATGCTGAAGAAATTGTTTTTGTTTCACTGCATGTTGAAGCGGTGAGTGAGATTATAAAGGCCCACAAGACGTGTGTGGGGCTTATACTGGAAAATTGTTACAGAAAAAAGGTGTGTTTGAGTGTGATTGTGTTGTGACTGAGGTTTGATTGATTTTGAGTTGATTTACTGGCTGGTTTACTACGAACGATGGGTTCTAATAAAAGTAAACTGGACGGTGAGAAGGTCTTAATAGGTGATGTTAAATTGATGCAAACGAGAGACCCTGATAATAAATCCATTTGAATAAATGGCATGCAAAATATGGTTTTACTGGTAAACTGCAGGTTAACGAATGTGAGGAGTTAATCAGAAATATTGTAGCAGATAACCTGAATAATAAAAGTAAACAAAGGCAAGCGGGATTGCCTCAAGCTCAAAATTGGCTAATTGAAGCCCAAAAAAGGAGAATAGGGAGACAGAATGAGAAACAGGAAAGATTAATAGGGAAACTGAGGAGAAACTCAAAAAAGTAGCCCAAGACAAAGCTACAGAAATTAAAAAGTTGGATGAGGAGGTTATGAATAGACCTGTACTAACCACCTATGCCTCTTTACATGCTTTCTATCGCCGAGAGCAAAAGATTGAAGATGACCTGGGTCCTTGCACTGCACAACTTCCCCTCCTCCATATCCGAACCAGAACCAAACGGTGCTGGTGCCCGCAGGCCCCTCTGCGCAGCCGCAGCTGATACAGCATGCACAGCCAGAACCCTCCCAGCAGCCACAGCCCCAGTCTCTAACTCCGCCTCCCTCCGCCCCGGCCTACACGACTCAAGCGCATTCATCGGGGAAGCCACCGTTAGCAGCTAATTTTGAGGAGGAGCGCCACACAACACGCAGCGGTAAGGCTTTCTATCCTAATGTTAAGCCTAATGTTTTAAAAGCAGAATTTGATAAAGCTGAAACGTATCCGTTGATTGAAATGCCAAATCCGAGAGCGGGACAGAATCAACAACCAGCCATGGTCCGAGTCTATAGACCGTGGACAGAGCTGGATGTTAAAGAGGCTACCGCCGACATTCCTCATCCGAAAGTAAACACGGGTGAGTTTAAAACTATGTTTTATCGGCTCTGCGAGAGCTACTATTTGGATAGTCTTGAAGTTGAACGTGCTTTGAGAGTTATGATCAAAGCAGACTGGTGTGTAGTAAAAAACGCATGGGATCCACTTGAGAATGCACACCCAATATTGTATAAACAAGGTGCGTGGACCGCGCGTGTGGAACTTCTAATGACTAAAATTGTTGACCACTACCAAGGACGTGCGGACTAGTCGAAAATAGCGAACTGTAAACAAGAAGATGAAGAATCTGTGCTGGTGTATTTTGATAGACTTAAAGAGGTGTTTGATACAAATAGCGGTATCACTCCTCCCCCAGATCAAGAAACATCCCCATATGCTAATCAACTAAAAAATGCATTCTTATGTGGTCTGAAACCTGAATTGAGTCATTTTGTAAAGAAACAGCAAATTGGATGGGCCACAGCCCCTTTATCTCAGGTAAAAGCTATGCAGTGCATGCAGAGAGCATTGAAAAAAGCAACACTAAAAAAAAGAAACGCCAGAGTGAAACCTTTGTAGTGGTGAATGCTAATGAAACTGATTTGTTTTTCCGAGGGAATGCTGGACGTGGACGGGGAAAATGGAGGGAGAGGTGGAGTGGAGCTGGAAGTGGATGGCGTGGAGTGGAGGAGGCGGTGTGTAATCAGTGCGGTCGGAGAGGTCATTGGGCCAGAAATTGTCAAGAGAAAGGGAGAGGACAACGATACGGTGAAGGAGGAGGGAGAGACCGTGCCCCACCTGGACCCAGGCATCAGGAAGATTACTCCTGACTGACCGTTGGTACAAAAGGTCAGATGCACAAACGCGAACATACACCGCATGACATACACATTGACAGGGGACCTACTGAACAGACGAAAAGTGAGGAGGAGCAGGGAGAAATTCTGTCTCTGCAAAACACGGACGTGTTATTATCCTATGAACAAAAGCCAATGGTAAACTTAGTAATTAATGGTTACTTCATTAAATTCCTTTGCGACACGGGAGCGTGTAGATCAATTATAAGAAATTACTGTGCAGAAAGAAAATTTAATACTCATCCGTACAATGTACTTAGAGTAAGATCAGCGACCGGACACATTGTAACTGAACCACTTACAACTGCGTTAAACGTAAAGGATCCCCAGAGTGGGTCCGAGACAAAAGCCGCGTTTGCTATCTCCCAATTATGCCCAATGAATTTATTAGGACGCGACCTTTTAGAAGCCCTAAATATCGGTGTGGTTCCAACCCCAGACGGTATGAAGGCAATAAGAATAACCGGAAAGAGAACATTGGAGGAAGGCGTCCAGTTTGACTTGGACGAGGAGATTTCAGAATGATTTGCACTGACCCACGAAGAAGAGCAGGCCTTAACAGACATCCCAGTGGGGTTATGGTCTAAAGGTCCTGCTGATGTGGGGTTAATTAAAGGAGTGGAACCATACAAAATTACTCCAAAAGGGTCGTTTAGACCATTTCAAAGACAATATCCGTTAAAAAAAGGAAGCTGAGGACGGTATTGCACCTTTAGTGGAAGCACTAAAGAGTTCAGGTGTGATTATAGAGTGTCCAGACTCTCCCTGTAACTCACCTTTGTTTCCAGTGAAAAAAGCACCACCATCATCAGGATGGAGGATGACACAGGATTTACAGGCAGTGAACAACGCTGTAATTCCTAGGGCTCCTTTGGTGCCAAATCCAAACACATTGTTAAATGACTTAAATCCTAAAGCTAAAGTTTTTACAGTCATAGACCTAGCAAATGCATTTTTTTCGATTCCAGTGCACCCAGATTCTCAATTCTGGTTTGCATTCCAATACAGAAACAGGAAGTGGACTTTCACTCGCACCCCCGAGGGGTACTGCGAGTCGCCCACTTTGTTTTCACAAGCAATAACTGCAAATTTGTCCAAATTTGACCCTCCACAGGGCAGTCAGTAAATTGTGTATGTGGATGACATTTTACTGGCCTCGGAAACGGAGCAGCAGTGCAGAGATGACACTCTGGCCCTGCTCACATTCCTTTTCGAGCAAGGTCACAAAGTTAGTAAAAACAAACTACAGCTGTGGAAGACTCAGGTCATGTATTTGGGTTTTCAGCTCACACAAAATGGAAAACAATTAGATGAAAATAGGAAAGCTGCTATTTTACAGGCGCGAAACCAGTAATAAAAACAAATGATGTCTTTTTTAGGCATGACTAATTTCTGCAGACAATGGATACCAAATTATGCAGAAACAACACAACCGCTACAAGGGTTGATTTATGATGTCCCAATGGCAGCACAAGATGTCATTCAATGGACTGCAAAGGGAGAAGCAGCTTTTACTCAACTAAAACAGACATTAGTTGGAGCATCAGTATTGGCTCTCCCAGACTACTCTAAACCATTTGTTCAAACAAGTGACTCTAGGAATGGTTTCATGACCAGTGTCCTTACCCAGCCATTTGGGGGGAACCTACGGCCTGTGGGGTACTTCTCAGTGCGATTAGACCCTATATCCAGAGCCATGCCTCCTTGTGTGCAAGCGGTACAAGCAGCAGCTTTAGCTGTTCAAAGCTCATCTACACTGGTTCTGTTCCATCCTCTAACACTTAAAGTATCACATGCAGTGGCAGTGCTGTTGCTACAGAATAAATGAGCTTTTATGTCTCCAGCTCGGCACTTAAGTTGTATGACAATACTAATGACACAGCCTCATTTAACAATTGAGCGGTGTAACACTTTGAATCCATCTACTTTGTTACCTAATGACTCAGACGGAGAAAAACATGACTGTATAGCTGAGACCGAAATGACAGTCTTACCCAGACCAGTCTTAAAGGACATGCCTTTAACTTCTGCGGACGTTGTAATGTTTGTAGATGGCTCATGTAAGAAAAACAAAGACGGAACAAACACATCAGGGTTTGCAGTTGTAACTAATGACCGAGTACTTAAATCAGGTTCATTACCAGCACATTATTCAGCACAAGCAGCTGAACTTGTTGCTTTAAGTGAAGCATGTAGATTGGGAAGAGGAAAAAGAATCAGTGTACACTGACAGTCAATATGCCTTTTCAACTTTACATGTGTTTGCCCAACAGTGGAAAAACAGAGGGATGATTACATCCACGGGAAAACCCATTACACATAAAGATTTGATTTTACAACTGTTGGACGACATCCAACTTCCTTCAGAAGTGGCGGTATGTAAATGCACAGCACATACATCGAACACAGACTTAGTCTCCCTTGGCAACCACAAGGCAGATTTAGAAGCTAAAAGAGCAGCGGGAAAGCCACTAGACAAGGACTCTGTCTACACAGCAGTAGACACAACAGACCACATTGACCAGGACTTGCTCAGGGACATGCAGACCAATGCACCAGACTCTGAAAAACAACTCTGGTTGAAAAAAAATGCTATTCTAAACAGCTCATCTGTTTGGGTGGACCCTGAGGACAAACCGATCCTTCCAAAAGGGACTCAACTTGTGGATCCAGGAGACTGGGTGTTCATCAAGGTGTTGAAATGGAAAAACTGGTCCTCACCTCGCTGGGAGGGCCCATATCAGGTTCTACTGTCCACTCCCACGGCTGTGCGGATAGCTGAGCGTGGAACCTGGGTACATCTAACTCACTGCAAAAGAGCCAGAGTTCCGCAGTAAGATAAGTACCAGACTCAAACGGGCACCATGCAGAACCCCGTCAGACCATGGCATCCATTTCGAAATACAGGGTGTGGCATGAGAGGCACCCTCTGTATTCTGGTATCAGTATCCCTTATAATTACCATACCCATAACTTGGTATTTTAGAGACAGTTCCCACACAGAGAGAAACGGGAACCTCACTAGAGTTAAGAGGGAGGTAAAGGGGAATCCAGATTCATTACTGACAATAACTTGTATTGTACAGACTGATTGTGTTGTTCCGATTAATATCTGCTCTGTCATAGACTGCGAGAGTGGTAGAGAGATACAGTGGATCGGAGCGGTGAAGTATATCTGCATCACTGGGGGTCACAAAGCCTGTGATTCCTGGAGCAATGTGATCGCAAACACTGGTCCACACGACTGGGGATACAATCCTCAGCCTCTATCTGCACCGGACCTGAAACAGAGACTGTCCATAACCGAGATGATGAGCATGACACTCACCTTGAAACAACCTAGGGTGGGGGACTCAGGCATGTTTGTTATGGGGGTTCACATCTCGGGTAGAGATCCATTGGGTCTATTTAGAATAAATGTTACTAAAGATACTGGTAAGACTACTGTTGACACTGATTTAGAGACTGTCCAGCACACCATCGCTGTGGAAACAGGTTATGCTGAAAAAAATGAATGGATTGATTGGTTAGTCTATACTGTTGAACACAATGACCCAAGACAAAACTGTTATGCATGTGCTGGTGCTAGACCACTATTAGCTACAGTACCTTTTCCCATTACACCATTCAATGATTACAAAAGTTTTGAATGCATGTTAAAATTGTATACTCAGGCTCCTCCACCAGAGCTCTGTGTAGATTTGCATTATCGTTACCCACCTGTAAAAATTAATGTTAAACCACCTTGGTTTTCTCCTTATGAGGGCAACTACACCTGCATCACTCGAAGCGGGAAAGTGGATGTGGGACACCTGTCTTCCTGTAACACCACTCTGAACTCAACCAAAGGAGAAATTAATGATGCTTGGGTGCGAAAACATATAGGAGGCAGGGCGGACGTCTGGTGGTTCTGCGGAGGTAAGACCATTCGACAACTGTTACCTGCTGACTGGACTGGTACTTGTGCACTCATTCAATTGATCCAACAATTCTACATACTCCCACACCCTGAGACTGATGGGAGTGTGAGCAAGGGCTCACACGAGAGGAGTAAGAGGGAAGCTCCCTCTGGTTCATTTGATGATCGTATATACATTGATGCAATTGGGGTCCCTAGAGGGGTTCCTGACCAGTTTAAGGCACGAAATCAGATTGCAGCTGGATTTGAATCACTTTTCTTTTGGACGGTAACGATAAATAAAAATGTTGATTGGATTAACTATATCTATTATAACCAACAGAGATTCATTAATTACACCCGAGACGCAGTGGTCGGTTTAGCCGAACAGCTGGATAAAACCAGCCTCATGACCTGGCAAAACAGGATGGCACTGGACATGATCTTAGCTGAAAAGGGTGGGGTATGTAAAATGATCGGACAAGTCTGTTGTACCTTTATCCCCAACAACACAGCTCCTGATGGCAGTGTCACCAGGGCTTTAGAAGGACTCAACACCTTATCAATGGAACTGACTGGAAACGCAGGCATAGAGGACTATATTACACCCTGGTTTGAACAAGTTTTCGGGAAATGGGGTGGAATTCTGAAGTCAGTGTTTATAGCACTGACAGTGACATTCGTATGCTTAATCCTGTTTCTTTGTTGTTGTGTTCCATGCCTCTGGATTCTCCTGATGAGACTGATCGATACAACCTTTACTAAGTCAGCGCTGGCATACATGCAAGTGCCAGCTGACATTGACGAGGAGGCAGTAACCCCAGACGCAGATGATGAGAATCAATCTGACTGGAGGGAAGCCTTTGAACTCATGTACGATGAGGGGACCATGGTTTAAAATCAAGTTCCACAGCACCATGACGTGACCACACTCAAGTCCGAAGGGCAGTATGGTTCACTGAATTTACTTTGCTTAAGAGAATTGATTTTAATCATTAAGTTTGTGATGATGTCTCACTCCTGTTTTGTTTCTTTGCGTTGCAGGGTCAGCGACTGGACAGGCAGGGTCAGGCTGGAGATGTTGAGTCCAATGGGTTGACCAGCTTAACCTCCGGCATCTTTTTCTACTTTATTTTGGAGTGATTCTATGTTTGATGTAATCAATTATTATTGGATGTTAAGAATCAGTATGTTAATCTCCTTTTGATTTATCTGTTTGCAATATTATATTCATTTCTGTCATTGATTGGACATGTGTGTCAGAAGAAATCAGTTTATTTTTAATCTTTACATGTATCTGCCTTGAATGTGCGCTTGGCAGAGGGGTCAGGAGGTCTTTTCCCCAGCGATAGGTCATTTAGCCGAATGGTCAAATGTACTTAGGCTAGGTCAGCTGCCTCTGGGTTTTCGCTCCTGACTTAATACAATTCACATCAAGGTTGGTACTTTGAGTTATGCCTATTCAGCATAAACAGGGGGGATTGTTATGGGAATTGTATGTTCTCATTTAGTGTCTATTTTTTAGTTTTATATGTTATGCTTCTGTCTGCTTATGTCCTGTTCTTCATGCTATTACAAACATGTCCCTAGTCTAAGCCATTACCACCTGGCCTCTAGGTCACAGACTGTAGGGGAGTGAACATCCTCCTCCCCCTTAACATTGTGGACTGATATGTATAAAACCCATATGTATTGTTTACTTTGTAAGCAGATTCATCTTATTGTACAGTCTCATGACATGTCTGTACTTCGCTTCTTCCTTGCAAGGAATAAAACCTGACCATTCATTCTAAATTCAATACAGTCTCACTGTCTCCTCATTATTCTGACGAACGAATTCTACAGTACAATATAGAATTCTTATAACATCTGGGAGTGGTAATTGATGATCAGCTAAACTTCACAAGTCATGTCGCCAGCACCACCCGGTCCTGTAGATTCATCCTCTACAACATTAGGAAAATTAGACCTTTCCTATCAGAGCACTCCACGCAAATTCTAGTCCAGGCTCTTATCTTGTCCAAACTGGACTATTGCAATGCTCTACTGGACTCCCTGCTGCACAACCAAACCTCTGCAGCTGATCCAGAATGCAGCGGCAAAAGTGGTCTTTAATGAACCAAAGAGAGCGCACGTATCTCCTCTATTCATTAGGTTACACTGGCTCCCGGTTGACGCCCGCATCAAGTTCAAAGCTATGCTCTTGGCCTACAAGACCACCACTGGTTCTGCCCCCTCATATCTCCACTCACTAATACAGACCTACGTTCCTACCAGATCCCTGCGCTCTGCAAATGAACAACGTCTGGTGGTACCGTCCCAAAAAGGTAAAAAGTCACTCTCACGTACCTTCTCTGGCTCTGTTCCACATTGGTGGAATGATCTACTGCTGCTACAAGATCAGCAGATTCTGTAGCCATCTTTAAAAAACACCTGAAAACACATCTCTTCCGTCAACACCTGACTGACAAACACTGAGTTCTACTTCCTTTCTATTGATTCCTTTCTTTAAAAGAAAAAAAAATATATATCTCTTATCCTTAGCTTTGTATACTTCGCTGGGTTTAAACTGACTAGTTTTTTGTGCACTTATGCATTTTGTACCTTGTGTTGTTAAAATTGCTTCCATTGTTATCCTCTCTTGTAAGTCGCTTTGGATAAAAGCGTCTGCTAAATGACTAAATGTAAATGTAAATGTTTGACATTGTTTATGGCTCCAGTTTAAAATGCGAGACTTTATAAATGTTGACGTGACAATTAATAGCCCAATATATTTGCCACTTAGCTGTGAAGCAACTTAAAAGTTCATGCTATTGTCACAGTACATTTTCAAGAGACAGGGTTACATAAACTATAATTTGAGATGGTAAATAAAATTGTTCAACAAGCACCTCTTGTTCCTTCTGAGTCCAATATTTCCACTCCATTGTGGTCTGTCAGGATGAATTGTTCATTGCTTCCTAAGGCATCTTTTACTTTGGCAATCATGGATGGGACACTGGCCTCCTGCTCCGTAAATCTTACAACCACCATTCTGCTGTTCACAAGCTTTCCACTCTGTACCTCTCCCAGACTGACAGTCCTGGAATTCAGAACAACTAAATTTAGGTTCATTAAAAAATTTTGAACATACAAGAGAACATTTATATTTATATTCTATTGACAAGGGCATGGAAATTGAAAGAAATGTGCCTTACCTTGTATAGTATTTCAGAGATTGAGCCCTGGGTGGCACTGAGGGGCTTGCTGAACTAGCCAACCTGGAGAAGCGAAACTGGCCGCTCGTGGAAGGAGTAAGTAGTGGCCCCGCAGCAACGTTAACACCTGCATCCGGCACAGCCCCGGCCCCATGTACTTTGTAATGGGCCTTGTCCCTGAGGTCGAATGAACTGAAGTGGCCCTCTGCTCCAGGGAAAACTGCCACATTGGTATCTTCAGTGAGGTACAGGCTCTGGCTGGTTACCTAATCCTGGTGATGGAATTCAATGACCGTATCCACTATTGTTATGTGAATAAATCCAGTACTACTATCGGTTGCTAGTTTATTAGGTTCACCTAACGTAAGCTAAAATTTATGTAATCCAATACAACAGTCCTGCAAAAAAAAAACATGTACAGTTATTATAATGCAAAAGTTATAATGTCATAAAGTTATACATTTTTGTTGAAACTGTTTTAGTGAGGCATCAACTGTATGATCGTTTTAGAGGATATGTATTGCCTCAAAGGGTAACTAAACCCTAAAACAACTTTTTTTTAGTTAATGATCTTTAAGACTGTGGCTTTATTAATGATGTTCATTGATTCAAGTATTTTTTTTTGACATTTGGGTATAAAGTGTTTTAATTCTACAATATGTATAACACAATAATTCAACATCACCACTAACTAACACCTAGCATTCGTTAACTTTAGTTAGGTAGCTAACGTTACGTATCTTTGGGAGATAAACTGTGTGAGACTAATAAGCAACGTTCGATTGCCATACCTGAAATATTTTAGAAATCTTTTCCACCGTCATGTCCTCCTCTCTCAGCGTCACTCTTTTGGCAGCGCTGAAAAGCACAAACGATGGATCCATAATGTAGAACTGAGTGACACTGCTTCATAGACTTGTTACCTGTTCCACGCGGCTGGAGATTATTCACTGCGCATGCGCAAAACAGAATTGTTGGCACCGTGGGAAATGGAAAAACAAATAAAGAAAAATTAAGGCAACGTAAATTTGATCCATTATTTTGTTTTGGTTTCCTTGTTTATATTTCCCGTTTCGAGCTGAAAGCGAATGTCAGTTTTTCATATCTGGTTCATACAGAAAAACAGAAAAACAAAATATTGATTCGTTATTTCGTTTTTGGTTTGACAGATTAAATGGAATAATTGAATGATCGGATGATACACGGACCTGCTATATTATTAATAGATATCCTCGTAATTATAAACTGTATGTTGTAAAGATATATAAAGTTGATCCTTTAGAATGATATTTTCTGTATGAAATCTATCTTAGAATCTGTGGTTAATAATTTTCTTCAACTTATTCTAATAAATACATAAAAATAGACACATTGCATACCCTTTTTAAGAAACTGGTTATTTAGAAATTGTAAATTTCTAAATAACCAGTTTGTAACCAATTGTAATGGGACGGAGTGGCTCAGTGGTAGAGCAGTCGCCCTATAACCGGAAGGTTGGTGGTTCGATTCCTGCTCTGCCCTGTTCATACTGTCGTTGTGTCCTTGGGCAAGACACTTAACCCACCTTGCCTCCAGTGTCCATAGCACTGGTGTATGAATGTGTGTGACTGTAGAGGTGTGTTTGGTGGTGGTCGGAGAAGGTTGAGCGCTGTTTGTATGGCAGCCCCCATCTCTGTCTGCCCCAGGTGTGAATGTGTGTGAATGGGGTGAGTGGAAGCACGATGTAAAGCGCTTTGGGTGCCCGAGAAGGGTGCAAAAAAGCGCTATATAAATGCATGCCATTTACCATTTACCATAGAAATTGTAGTCAAAGAAGCAAGTGCTGTATTTTTGAGATGGAGTAAATATGTGTTAAAGCAGTTTTGATTTTTGTTTTTCAGTTTCCTTACCCGTGCAGCTGCTGGTCAAAGACCTCAGGAACAACCTGAAAGTTCAAGAAACTCTTCCATCTTTGCACCACTACTTTATTATTCCAATTTAAAAAGAAACAAAAAAATGTGTTTTATGATTTCCTATTCTTTTCCACAATAACTCCTATTGCTTATGGCATGCTAAAATAACACTAGAGTGATAAATAAATGATTTAAAGTTATGTCGGTTTGCTTTCATCTACTTTCATGTTATTTAAAAGTTTAACTCACTTAAATACAAAGTGTATAAATTATGTCAGATTTAAGAGCTTGAAATACAGTTTATATATGCCTTCAAAACCTAGAAGCACATAAATGAATAGAGATTTGATTGAGTTTAAGTTTATTTAAAAGAAGCTGAAGTTGTAGATGGACCAGGATGTGAAGTCAGATGAAGGAAGACGAGGCTGGGCTATGTCAGCTGTGCAGGAGCAGAGAGGACCAACAGAGCAGCAGACCGATAACTGGACTGGACTGGGGGAGGGCCGACAGAAGCAGCAGCAGACGGGTAACTGTAGAGGGGCTAAAATATCCCGATGGATTTCAGTACCTTACTCCGCCCCTAGTTGTGAAAGTAAGCTAGGAGTGTTAAAGGTTAACTGATAATCAATTAATTAATTAAGGACAAGACCGATTAATTAATATTGTAAAGAACATACAGTGTCTACACAGTGTCGCTTCTCTATCTTCTGCAATGACAGTAAAACTGGACAGAAATGTGTCTGCACAGTGTTATTAATTAATTAGTGAGCGTTTATTTCAAAGATTCAAGATTCAAGATTCAAAGTGTTTATTGTCATGTGTACAGACAGAAAGCATGTTTCCCTGTACAATGAAATTCTTACTTTGCCGTCCACAGTAAAAAGTCACACAGTAAGTCACACAAGTAAGTTAAAAAATAAAAATAAGATAAGTATAAGTAATAAAAGAGCAGCAAATATAAAAGCAGCAAATATATAAAGATAAAAATAAAATTAAAAAAAATAATATAAAAAAAATATAAAAAATATAACAGGGCAAAGAGTAAAGTAGTAAAGTGATAAAGTGATAAAGTGAGGTAGTGCAGTAAGTAAACAATTGTTCATGTACTGTTGTGATTGTGATTGTAGACTCCTATCTGCTGTTTAGGAGTCTTATGGCAGAGGGAAAGAATGAGTTCTTCATTCTGGAAGTCCTGCATTTCACACTTCTGTACCTCCGTCCTGAGGGTAGAAGTGTGAACAGACCATGTTGGGGGTGGGAGGGGTCTTTGAGGATGGAAGCAGCTCTTCTGTGGACTCTGCGGTGGTAGATGCTCTGCAGAGAGGGCAGTGGAGTCCTGGTGATCTTCTGCAGTCTTCACCACTCTCTGCAGGCGTTTGCGGTCCATGACAGAAGTGCTGCCGTACCACACAGTGATGCAGCTGGTCAGGACACTCTCAATGGTGCAGCTGTAGAAGTTGCTGAGGATCTTGGGCGACATGCCAAACTTCCTCAGCCTCCTCAGAAAATACAGCCGCTGTTGAGCCTTCTTGACCAGCTGCGTGATGTGAGGTGTCCAAGTGAGGTCCTCATTGATGTGGACACCCAAGTATTTGAAGTTGCTCACCCTCTCCACTTCAAGCTCCCGGATGAACAGTGGCTGAGGCGTTCTCCTCTCCCTCCTCATGTCCACTATCATCTCCTTTGTCTTGTCCGTGTTGAGGGTGAGGTTGTTGTCTTCACACCATGACACCAGACTGGCCACCTCCCTCCTGTAAGCTGCCTCGTCACCGCCAGCGTCGTCCTATCACTGCGGTGTCGTCAGCAAACTTCAGGATGATGTTGTCCTTGTGAGCGACACAGTCGTAGGTGTACAGGGTGTAAAGGATGGGGCTGAGTACACAGCCCTGTGGGTGCCAATGTTTGTGATGGTGCTGGCTGAAGTCCTATTTCCAATCCTGACAGACTGAGGCCTGCCAGTCAGGAAATCTAGGAGCCAGTCACAGAGGGTGGGGTGCAAACCAAGTGTGGACAGTTTGTGGGTGAGTTTGTGTGGGATGACCGTGTTGAAGGCGGAGCTGTAGTCTATAAAAAGTATCCGTGTATGAGTCCTTGTTCTCCAGGTGTGAGAGGGAGTAGTGGGCGGCAGTAGCGATTGCATCCGAGGTAGACCTGTTGGGCGGTAGGCATACTGCAGGGGTCAATGGTGTCGGTATGCTGCTCTGAATGTGGGCCAGCACCACTCTCTCGAAACACTTCATAATGATTGGAGTGAGTGCCACTGGCCTGTAGTCATTCAGGCAGGTGGGTGGGTTCTTCTTGGGCAGGGGGCGATGGTCGTGGACTTGAAGCATGATGGTACAATGCGCTGGCTGAGGAGAGGTTGAAGATGGAGGTGAAAACATCAACCAGCTCGTTGGCACATGCTCTGAGGGCCCGCCCAGGAATGTTGTCTGGTCCTGCTGCTTTGCGGGGGTTGATCTTCCTCAGAGCTCTGTGTACCTGGGTTGTTGAGATGGTTGGTGGAGGAGGGGTTGGGTGATCCAGGTGTGTGTGAGCTCCTCTCTGCAGTGTCGCTGGGAGCCTCAAAGCGGGCGTAGAAAGTGTTGAGGTCATCCGGCAGGCTGTCTGTTGATGCGATGTTGTTGGTGGTGGTCCTGTAGTCTGTGATGTGCTGCAGGCCTTGCCACATCCGCCCTGAATCAGCAGTAGAGTAGAAGCTGTCCAGCTTCTCTCTGTACTGCCTCTTGGCCGCTGTGATGGCTTTTCTCAGTCCATACTTAGCTTTGTACTCGTTCTCATTGCCTGATCTAAATGCAAGAGAGCGAGCACGCGGCATGTGGCGTACCTGACTGTTTATCCAGGGCTTCTGGTTGGGAAACTTCCTGATTTGTATGGTGGGCACGATGTTATCAACACAAGTGCTGATGTACCCAGACACATACTCAGCATAATCCTGTACGCTAATGGAAGAGTCCTCCACAGTGGCTGCAGCTTTAAACACATCCCAGTCTGTCAGTGCAAAACAATCCTGCAGGGTGATCTCGCTCTCCGGGGTCCAGAGTTTGATCTGTTTGGTGACAGGTGTGCTTGTTTCAGTCTTTGTCTGTAAACGGGTACAGGAACAAAGAGATGTGGTCAGTGTCGAAGTGGGGCGGGGTGCAGCCTGTATGCACCACGTATGTTGCTGAGCGTGGTCAGAAGAGTGTTTTTATCACGGGTGGGAATGTCAACATGCTGGTGGTATTTGGGGAATACAGTCCGCAAACTACAGTGGTTAAAGTCACCGGCAACAATAAAAACAGCGTCAGGATGAGCCGTTCCTAACGCGCTGATGGCTCATGGAGTTTGAGTGCTAGCGCAGTTAGCACTCGGGGATGTAAACTGCGGCCAAAAACACAGCAGTAAATTCCTCGGTAGATAATACGGACGCCACTTCAGCAGTAATAACTCCACATCTGGTGAACAGTGCTCGTCAACAGTCTGTATATCTTCGCACCACGAGTTGTTTACAAACACACACACCGCCACCTTTAGACTTACCGGACGCAGCCGTTGGTCGCCTCGTGAAGCGAGTGAGTCTGTAGCTGAATGGCGTTGTCCGGGACCTTGTCTGAGAACCAGGTCTGGAAAATCAGGCGCAGCACTCTCTGATTTCCCAATGGGTTGAAATCCTGGCTCGTAGCTCGTCCAATTTGTTTTCCAGGGAACGTACATTCGCTAACAGGAGGCTGGGTAGCGGTGGTCGGCTAGTGCGAGCTTAGCCTAGCATGAAGCCCTCCCTCTTGCCTCGCTTTGTCGCCGTCTCGGCACTCTCCTGGGGTCAGCGAACTCACTCGAGACCGGTGCTTCGTGGCCCCTGGGGTAGCTTTGGTGGTGGCCCTGAGGGCGAACAATGAGCTGCAGCTCCAGCGGAATAGAACCACTAAAAACAAAGTTTCGTGAGTTGGCGATGTCCAGTAATGCCTGTCGGTTGTATGTTAGCAGTGCATGGCATTTGTGCACTGCAGAAAGAACGAAAAACACGAAAAACACACAAAAAAGAGAAAAAGTTCGAAATTTTAGCGTGGAGCAAGCAAACACGTCTGCCTCGGGGGGCGCCATGGACTAAATCACATGGACTAAATTTGTGTTGCTTCAGTGAGACAAAAACTTGGTGAAAAAATAATACACCACACAAACCCTTTCAGTGTGCCTTTGAACACATTTTAAAATCATCACTACATACATTTGCCTTTTAAATTTTATTGGTGAAATAACATTGACACATACTAAACATATCTCTATATTTTTATCACACACACTACTTTTTTGGAGCAAATTTCTGTTACATAACTCTTCTGCTCTTCAACACATAATTCTCTCACATGGAAACAAAATCAGTTGTAAATACATTGGAAAAAAATAACCAACCCAGACTCTTTATGGAATAGCACCCTCGCATTGACAAGTCTAAATCAACACCATATGATTGTTCATGTTTTAGTTTGCTTCATGTTTTCTGTGTGTATTGTTTGTGCTGTCAGTGTCTCTCTGGATAAAACTGATCAAACTGAGGCCTAGTCCACACGGACACGGGTATTCTTATAACCGTGACTTTTTTTACACGGTTCGGTCGTTCGTCCACACGGAAACGCAGTATCAGGTCACTGAAACTGAACATTTTTGAAAACCCCTGCCAGGGTGAGGATTTTCAGAAACGCTGGTTGCAGTGTTATCGTGTGGACAGTAAAACCGGCGTTTTTGCCTTGCGACGTCAGAGTGTGCGCCGTTATCCGCTGGTCTGATTGGCCAACATGCCTTTACGATTAGGGTGATATCGCCGCCTGCTGGTGTGGCATGCTCTTGACAGCACTTGACAGCGGGTTTTTGCGTTTTCATGCGAGCGTTTGTGGACGGGATTTTTTTTTTTTAAACGCAGGAGGAAAAACTCTGGTTATAAAAACACCCGTGTCCGTGTGGTGTAGGCCTGAGTTGTGACAGAAACAAAACCCTTGATCAGTGTCAAACATAAAGGAGCACTTTTACTAATGTTGCTTTTGAACAGACGTTTCGAGGTGTTTCTGTCATAATTGATTAAAATATTTGATTTGAAAGGAGAAAAATATATCAATATATATATTGCTCATATATATATATATATATAATCATCATATGCACCTCTCAGTGAAAGTGGCTTGATTCACTGAACATCAGTTTCTGGTTCAAGATGAGAAGAATTTCTTAAAAGCTGCCCACCAACCCTTTCGCTCAATTTGTTCCACTTGTTCCACAAGCTCCTTCAGTAAGTCACTTATTTCTGTTTCATCTTTTTTAAGCAGACTTTGTATTTCATCTTCAAATATTCGATTTCCACATTCGGCCAGTGAGTTACTGAGAGACTTCTGTATATATATTTCTTCTTTTTTACGCAGACCTTGTATTTCCTCATCCTTTGCTTCAGTTATTTGTTTTCCATATTTGGCCAGTAAGTCACTGATTTCTGTTCCATGTTTTTTCCAAAGACTTTGTTTTTCCTCATCCTTTGCTTTTTTTATTTGTTCTTCATGTTTGGCCAGTAAGTCTGTGATTTCAGTTTCATGTTTTTTCCACAGACTTTGTTTTTCGTCATCCTGTTTGGCCAGTAAGTCTGTGATTTTTGTCAGGTGGGATCTCTTTTTAGAGACACATTCTACTACATCATTGATTTCCTTGTGATGTTTGTCAAACCATTCTCGTTCACTGTGATCTTTCAGTGCCTTTAAAAGGTTGTAAATTTTCTCTTTGTCTTTCAGCTGTTCCTCATATTCATGTTTTTGATTTTCAAATTTAATCATGTGTTTTTCTTTAAACTGATTAAACTTTTCAGCCTGTTTTCTTGCCTCCTCTTTGTGCTTCTTTTTTATGTCCTCCACTTGTTTTTGGTATTTTTCCTCTGATTCTTTTCTCTCTTTTGCCTCTTGTTCTCTTCTTTTTTGATCCTCCTCCAGTCTCTTCAGCTCATATTTCTCTCTCTCTAACTTATATTCATGTTGTTGTTTTTGCTCCTGTCGCAGTCTTTCTTGATCTTCTTGATGTCGTTTCTCCCACCATTCAACCTTTTCTTTCTCCCAGGCCTCATGTTGTTTCCTTAATTCTTCTCTCAACTCTTCCAATTTTCTGTCAATGGTTTCTTTTGATTCTTCTTCTAATTTAATTTTTTCTTCTAAGGCTTTACGGTTTTCTTCCCATTCCTGACGCTGTATTTCCTCTTCTATCTTCTTCTTCCTGTTTTCTTCTTCTCTCTTTTCCTGTTCTCTCCTCCACAGCTCCTGCTCTTTCTTAATTTTTTCTTCTATGTCTTTGAGTTCTTTTTCTCTCTGTTGCCTTGTTTTTTCCATTTCTTCCATTCTTGTTTTTATTTCTTCCATTTCCTGTTGGTGTTTCCTCTCCATCTCCCCCCTCTCTCTCCTCATCTCTTCTTCCTTCTCCTTCATGAGTCTCTCCATCTCTTTCTTGATGGCGGCCTCAGCCTCTTGGAGCATGTCGTTGGTGAAGCAGCCTCCTCCGTTCTCCTTCACCATGTCATTAATCTTCTTCATCAGCTCTCTCACCTGAGTGTGTTTGTCTTTATCAGAGTTATTAAACACATGGACCCTGTTTCCACAGTCAGAGACCAGCTTCTTAAAGGAATCATCACATTCATTTTCTATAAAATCATTAATGGACATCCCATAATTATTAAGGGTATCTCCATGGGTAAAAAGAATAATAGTGAACTTTTCTGCATCTTTCCCAAACCCTTCTCTGATAAGTTTAAGAGTTTCTTTTTCTTCTGGTGTGAATCTTCCGATTTGTAAAACCAACAGAAAGACGTGAGGTCCTGGAGCCAAAAGACTGACACAGTTTAGCATTTCCTCCATGACTTCATCATTGGACATGTTTGTATCAAACAGACCAGGAGTGTCGACCACAGCAAAAGAACAACCATCTACTGTACTCTGTCCTTTCTGACAAACTTTAGTGACTGATGTTTGGCTCAAGTCAGATTTAAACTCCTCTTGTCCCAGGATGGTGTTTCCTGTAGAACTCTTTCCACTGCCAGTTTTTCCAATCAGCACAATCCTCAGACAATCAGGACTCTGATCATCTTCACCTGGAAATAGACTATGATTAATTTATAATACACTTTACACCTTAATAGATGGCAATTTATTTATTTACATAATCAAATCAAATCAAATTCCTCAAATACTCAATCAAATCTCTATTCATTTACATAATTAAAACTTAAGACTTAAAATCTGTATTGATCTACAGCTCTGGAAAAAAAAAGAGACCACTGCAAAATTATCAGTTCCTCTGGTTTTACTATTTATAGGTATGTGTTAACATTTTTGTTTTATTCTATAAACTACTAACAACATTTCTAAAAATCTAAATAAAAATATTGTAATTTAGAGCATTTATTTGCAAGAGGATAGTGATGAACACCGAAGTGTTTTTTTTTTATACTTTTCTTTACTAAATATGATTTGGTTCAGGTGATCACTTAATCAGCACCTCATTCAGTAGAATAAGGTGTGCCTGTTTTGGGATTCAACAAACACTGGAATGGAATGGTTTCTAGACTTGTTGAGATGCTGATTCAATGAAAAAATTGCAGTGGTCTCTTAATTTTTTCCAGAGCTGTAGAAATACTTCTTGTTGCATTCCATGTATCTGGAGCTCGTTGGTGATTTGATGAACAATCGGATCTGGGAGACATTATTGTTTGCATGTTCACCAACGGGACAACAGCTCCATGACAGACCTACGGGCCGTATGGTTCATTGAATTTATTATGCTGAAGAGAATTGATTTTAATCATTATGAATGTGCATGTCTCACTCCATGTGTTTTTCTTTTCGTTACAGGGACAGAAATGGACAGGCAGGGACAGGCCAGAGATCTTGAGTCCAATGGGTCGACCAGCTTAACCTCTGGCAAATTTTTCTACTTTATTTTGGAGTGACACTGTGTTTTCAATTTATTGAATTTAAAGACTCAATGCATTACTCTGTGGGATTTTTGATCTTGTCATATTTTTTAAACAAATCCCATTATGATCATTTGTTGTCTTTGACACATGTTACAATTTAATAATTTGAACTGATTACATATACTTGATGCCTTGATTGTGTTTTGTTGCTGCCTAAGGCAGAGGGGTGGACAGAAGAGTTTTTACCAGCAATAGGTCATTTACCAAATGGTCAAATGTAAGGCTAGGTCAGCTGACCTGCTGGGTTTTTGCTCTTGCCATAGTATAAAATTCACACTCAAGCTAATATGTTGTTTTATGCTAATGTTTATCAGCATAAAGAGGGAGGAATGTTATAATAACACTTCCCCCTCACCTTTACTCCTCAGATTTTTGTAATAAACTTGCCTCATTTTTTATTTAAAAAATTCATAACATTCACCAGCAAATCACCCCCCCTTCTGCCCCTTACTCACCTGCCCCTGTCCCATCTGCCTCTATCCATTCATTTTCCACATTCTCCCTTCCCTCTGTTAACCAAATTTCAACTCAAATTCCATCCATCCATCCATCTTCTACCGCTTATCCGGGGCCGGGTCGCGGGGGCAGCAGTCTAAGCAGAGACGCCCAGACTTCCCTCTCCCCAGACACTTCCTCCAGCTCTTCCGGGGGGATACCGAGGTGTTCCCAGGCCAGCCATGAGACATAGTCCCTTCAGCGTGTCCTAGGTCTTCCCCGGGGTCTCCTCCCGGTGGGACATGCCCGAAACACCTCCCTAGGGAGGCGTCCAGGAGGCATCTGAAACAGATGCCCGAGCCACCTCAGCTGGCTCCTCTCGATGTGGAGGAGCAGCGGCTCTGCTGAGCTCCTCCCGAGTGACCGAGCTTCTCACCTTATCTCTAAGGAGCCCCACCCTGCGGAGAAAGCCCATTTCGGCCGCTTGTATCCGGGATCTGGTTCTTTCGGTCATGACCCAAAGCTCATGACCATAGGTGAGAGTAGGAACGTAGATTGACCGGTAAATCGAGAGCTTTGCCTTACAGCTCAGCTCCTTCTTCACCACAACAGACCGGTACATCGACCGCATCACTGCAGAAGCTGCACCGATCCGCCTGTCAATCTCACGCTCCTCCTTCCCTCACTCGTGAACAAGACCCCAAGATACTTCGCCACTTGAGGCAGGATCTCTCCACCAACCTGAAGGGGGCAAGCCACCCTTTTCCGACTGAGAACCATGGTCTCAGACTTGGAGGTGCTGATCCTCATCCCAGCCGCTTCACACTCGGCTGCAAACCGTCCCAGTGCACACTGAAGGTCCTGGCTTGATGGAGCCAACAGGACAACATCATCTGCAAAAAGCAGAGACGATCCTGTGGTCCCCAAACCAGACTCCTCCGGCCCCTGGCTGCGCCTAGAAATCCTGTCCATAAAGATAATGAACAGGACCGGTGACAAAGGGCAGCCCTGCCGGAGTCCAACATGCACTGGGAACAGGTCTGCTTACTGCCGTCAATGCGAACCAAGCTCCTGCTCCGGTCGTACAGGGACCGGACAGCCCTTAGCAAAGGGCCCCGGACCCCATACTCCCAGATCACCCCCCACAGGGCGCCACGAGGGACACAGTCGAATGCCTTCTCCAGATCCACAAAACACATGTGGACTGGTTGGGAAAACTCCCATAAACCCTCTAGCACCCTGGAGAGGGTATAGAGCTGGTCCAGTGTTCCACGACCGGGACGAAAACCGCATTGTTCCTCCTCGCACAGCTCCACATCCATTATCAAATTCGCTGATGATACTGTGGGTCTGGGCCTCATTCACAACAATAATGAGACCGCATACTTGGATGAGGTAGAGAAATTAACATCATGGTGCCAGGACAAGTGCCTCTCTCTGAATGTGAGCAAAACAAAAGAACTGATTGTAGACTTCAGGAAGACGCAGCAGCAGCCCTACACTCCTCTTATGATAAGCGGGACCCCTGTGGAGAGGGTGAGTAGCTTCAAGTACCTTGGTGTAAACATCTCTGAGGACCTGACTTGGACTACTCACAGTCAAACTCAGGTAAATAAAGCCAGGCAAAGACTGTACTATCTGCGACAGCTGAGGAAATTCAGGGTCTCACCAGCAATCCTGAAAACTTTCTATTCTGGAGCTATAGAAAGTATATTGACTCAATGTATCTCAGTGTGGTATGGGAACAGCTCCAGTCAAGACTGCAAAGCCCTGCAGAGAGTTGTGCGCTTAGCTGAGCGCATTTCAGGGTCTGCTCTCCCCTCTCTGCAGGACATCTACCACAAACGCTGCAGAAGCAGAGCTGCAAAAATCACCAAAGACTTCACCCACCCCAGTAATCATATTTTCACTCTGCTGCCATCTGGTAAGCGCTACCGTAGCCTGATGGCAAAAACTGAGAGACTCAGGAGGAGTTTTTTCCCACAGGCCATCAGGCTCTTGAACTCAAAACCAGCCACCTCACACTGACACACTGACAGTGTCACTCTGTTTTGCTACAAACTGTTTTGCACATTTGCTTCCTGCACCTTCCTGTGTATCTTAATATTTAAGACCACAGCTAAATGCATATATGCACACTGTACATCCCTGTACATTTTTTAATATTTTAAGTCTACAGTTTACATTCATGTACATTATTTTGCGATCTAGATTTATTCCCACATTACACATTTTTTATATATTTTTTTATATTTTATTCTTATATTTTTTATTGTTTACTTTTATCTCATTCTTATATAGCTACATTTATGTATATTTTCATCTGTGTGTTTTCCTAAATAATTGCACTGTCCATGGAGCGGACCTGACTCACATTTCACTGCTGGTTATATATGCTGTATATAATTTTGTATGTGACGAATAAAATCTTGAATCTTGAATCTGAATCCGAGGTTCAACTATCGGTCGCATTCTCCTCTCCAGTACCCTGGCATAGACTTTCAAGTTATTCAAGTCAAGTCTGCTTTATTGTCAATTTCCACATGTACAGTACATACATACAGAGAATCGAGATTGCGTTACTCTCAGTCCCCGGTGCATACAGATAACATTATCATTAAAGCCTAAAAAATAACTCAAATTTAAAAATGTAGATACAACTATACAATAAGGGAAATGATAAAAAAGATACATAATAAAATTAAAAATAAAGCTAAAAATAAAGTTAAATAAAGCAGCGCAAGGTAAATGACAGATATTGTGCAAATCAATAAAGTGAACAACAGTGCAGTTAAAAGATTTTTTTAGTGCAAAAATCACTTATTAAAATATCTTGTCTGATTAAAGTGACAAGTGTCCAAGAGCAGTTATTTACTGACTGATGAGGTAGTGGAATGACATCAGTTCCATGTTGAATGAGGTAGTGAGCGGTGAGTGAGCAGACCAATGCTGCATAAGTGACTAGTGCATGTCATCATATAATTAGTGGGGTTCATAGTTCAGTGGTGCCTGGGGAAGAAGAGGGAGGGGGGCAGGTTGGGAGGGAGTTCAGCTTCCTGACAGCCTGGTGGATGAAGCTGTCCTCAGTCCTCTTCAGTCTGCTGGTCCTGGCCTGGAGACTCTGCAGTCTCCTCCCTGATGGTAGCAGGCTGAAGAAGCTGTGTGATGGGTGAGTGGGATCACCTGTGATGCAGATGGCTTTGCGGTTGAGACGTGTTCCATAAATGTCCTGGAGGGAGGGGAGAGAGACACCAATGATCTTCTCAGCTGTTCTCACTATGCGTTGCAGAGTCTTTCGGCAGGACGCGTTGCAGGCGCCATACCACACAGTGGTGCAGCTCGACAGAATGCTCTCGATGGTGCCTCTGTAGAAGGTGTACATGATGGGGGGTGGGGCTCTGGCTCTATTCAGTTTGCGGAGGAAGTAGAGACGCTGATTTGATTTCTTGGCCAGTGCTGTGGTATTTTCAGTCCAGGAGAGGTCCTCTGTGATGTGCACACCCAGGAACTTGGTGCTACTCACTCTTTCCACAGTCGCACCGTTGATGGTCAGAGGAACGTGCTGAGTGTGTGTTCTCCTGAAGTCTACAACATTCTTCTTCGTCTTCTCCACGTTCAGAGAGAGATTGTTGTCACTACACCACCCAGCCAGGCGGCTCACCTCACTCCTGTAGTTTCTCTCATCTTTGTTGCTAATGAGACCCACCACAGTCGTGTCATCTGCAAACTTAATAAAGAGTTTAGAGCTGTGTGACGGTGTGCAGTCATGGGTCAGCAGAGTGAAGAGGAGGGCTCAGCACACATCCTTGGGGGCCCCAGTGTTCAGTGTGATGGTGCTGGATGTGTTGCTGCCGACTGCAGTACTGCCTGAGGTCTTCCAGTCAGAAAGTCCAACAGCCAGTTGCACAGCGAAGTGTTGAGCCCCAGCTGACTCAGCTTGTAGATGAGCTGTTGAGGGATGATTGTGTTGAATGCTGAACTGAAGTCTATGAACAGCATTCTGACATATGAGTCCTTTTTGTCCAGATGGGTGAGTGCTGAGTGGACGGCAGTGGAGATGGCATCATCGGTCGACCGGTTGGACCGATATGCAAACTGGAAGGGGTCCAGGGAGGGGGGGAGGGCAGACTTGATGTGGTGCATGACTAGCCGTTCAAAGCACTTCATGAGGATGGGGTAAGTGCAACAGGACGGTAGTCATTGAAGCAGGATGGAGATGGCTTCTTCGGGACTGGGATGATGGTGGTAGATTTAAAGCATGTGGGAACAACAGCCTGACTCAGTGAGATGTTAAAAATGTCTGTGAAGACATCAGTGAGTTCTGCAGCACAGACTTTCAGTACACGCCCAGGGATGTTGTCAGGACCGGAGCTTTGCGTGCATTGATCCTACTGAAGGATCTCCTCACGCTGTCTGGGGTCAGCGTCATCACCTGGTCGCCGGGAGGAGGTGGAGTCTTCTGTGCAGTGGTGTTGTTTTGTTGCTCAAAGCGAGCAAAGAAGGTGTTCAGCCTCGTTCAGCAGAGAGATGCTGTTGTCACAGGTCCGTGGTGGGGCTTGTAGTCCGTAATGGTCTGTATCCCCTGCCACAGGTTCCTAGTGTCTCTGCTGTCGCTGAATTGGTGAGCTATCCTCCTGGAGTGCTGTCTCTTAGCCTCTTTGATGCCACGGGACAGGTTGGCCCTAGCTGTTCTCAGGCCCACCTCATCTCCAGCTCTGAAGGCAGCGCCCGTGTCTTCAGGAGTCTGTAGACCTCCCTGTCATCCATGGCTTCTGGTTGGCCTGGACAATGATGTTTTTTGTGACTGTTACATCATCAATACACTTATTGATGTAGGCAGTAACAGTCTCTGAGTACTCCTGGAGGTCAGTGGTGTTATTGCGTGTGGCAGCCTGTTTAAACATGTCCCAGTCAGTTGTGTTGAAGCAGTCCTGGAGAATCTCTGATGATCCTTCTGGCCACACTTTAATCTGTTTGTAAACTGGTTTGGCGACTTTAATGAGTGGTCTGTATGCAGGCATTAGCATGACAGTGATGTGGTCTGAGGCTCCGAGGTGGGGGAGGGCTTTGTAAGCTCTTCTCTGTGTGGTGTAAACAAAGTCCAAAATGTTATTACCTCGTGTTGGAAAGTTGATGTGCTGGTGTATTTTTGGAAACACACTCTTAAGGTCAGCATGGTTGAAATCCCCAGCTATGATGAGAAAAGCATTGGGGTGTGCTGTCTGCTGCTCACTGATGTGCTGGTACAGTTCATTAAGTGCGTCGTTCCTGTTGCTGATGATGTTGGACGGGGGAATGTAAACTGAAATGAGCAGTATAGCAGTATATTCCCTCGGCAGATAGAACGGCCGGCACTTAATAATCATAAACTCCACCAGGGGTGAGCAGTGCTTGCTGATCACAACAGTGTCGCGCACCACGCGCGTCATTGATGTAAACACAAAGCCCGCCGCTGGTTTTTCCTCCCGCGACGACGAGCTCTGTCCGCTCGATGGCATGTCAGCTGGTCGAGCTGAATGGCGCCATCTGAATGCTGTTGCTGAGCCATGTTTCCGTGAACACAAAAACACAACAGTCTCTTACAGTCCTCTGAGTTGAGCGAGTAAAGCGAATGTAGTCCAGTTTATTGTCCAACGAGCGTACGTTAGCCAGTACGATGGTGGGGATAGATGGCTTGTGTGGGTTAGCCGTTAGCCTAGCCAGGATACCTCCGCGCTTACCCCTCTTCTGCTTCCTCTCACGCCGCTTGCAGGCGCTCCATGCGGGCGAGATGCAGTAGTGGGGGTCGATGATGGTGAAGGTCTCCGTAGCAGATCGAGATCCCGCAGCTGTTCTGCGTACGCGGAGTTTAACTGTAAAAATGCGGTTCTGCCGACATCGAGCAGAAACTCGCGACTGTATTTGCGCTTACAGACAGGTAGACGGCGACAACGTACAAAACACTGCGACTCACAAGACAAAAAACACGAAAACACTGTTCTGTCGGGACAGAGAGAAGCCGCTGCGTGTGGACGCGCCGCCATGTTTAAAACAACCCGCCATGTTTAAAACTTTCCCGGGGAGGCTGAGGAGTGTGATCCCTCTGTAGTTGGAACACACCCTCCGGTCCCCCTTCTTAAAAAGAGGGACCACCACCCCGGTCTGCCAGTCCAGAGGTACTGTCTCCAACCGCCACACGATCTTGTAGAGGCGTGTCAACCAAGACAGCCCTACAACATCCAGAGACTTGAGGTACTCAGGGCGTATCTCATCCACCCCCGGTGCCTTGCCACTGAGGAGCTTCCCAACTACCTCAGTGACTTCGGCCTGGGTGATGGACGAGTCCACCTCCGAGCCCTCGGCCTCTGCTTCCTCAGTGGAAGACGTGTCGGTGGGGTTGAGGAGATCCTCGAAGTATTCCTTACACCGTCCAACAATATCCCCAGTTGAAGTCAGCAGGTTCCCACCTCCACTGTAAACAGTGTTGGCAGGGCACTGCTTCCCCCTCCTGAGGCGCCGGACGGTTTGCCAGAATTTCTTGAGGCCGACCGATAGTCTTTCTCCATGGCCTCACCGAACTCCTCCCAGACCCGAGTTTTAGCCTCCACGACCACCCGGGCTGCAGTTCACTTGGCCTGCCGGTACCTATCAGCTGCCTCAGGAGTCCCACGGGCCAACCAGGCTCGGTAGGTCTCCTTCAGCTTGACGGCATCCCTTACTTCCGGTGTCCACCACCGGGTTCGGGGGTTGCCGCCACGACAGGCACCAGAGACTTTACGGCTACAGCCCGAGTGACCAGATCGACAATGGAGGTGGAGAACATGGTCCACTCGACTCAATGTCTCCAACCTCCTCGGGATCTGGTGAAGCTCTGCCGGAGGTGGGAGTTAAAGGTCTTTCTGACAGGGGGCTCTGCCAAACGTTCCCAACAGACCCTCACAGTACATTTGGGCCTGCCGAGTCTGTCCAGCTTTCTCCCCCGCCATCGGATCCAACTCACCACCAGGTGGTGATCAGTTGACAGCTCGGCCCCTCTCTTCACCCGAGTGTCCAAGACATACGGCCGGAGGTCAGATGAAACAACTACAAAGTCGATCATCGATCTCCGACCTAGGGTGTCCTGGTGCCACGTGCACTGATGGACACCCTTATGCTTGAACATGGTGTTCGTTATGGACAAACTGTTGCTAGCACAGAAGTCCAATAACAGAACACCACTTGGGTTCAGATCCGGGGGGCCGTTCCCCTCAATCACGCCCCTCCAGGTGTCCAGAGACCCCAAGAAGGCCGGGTTCTCTGCACTGCCATTTGGCCCGTAAACACAAACAACAGTGAGAGACCTATCCCCGACCCGAAGGCGCAGGGAAGCGACCCTCTCGTTTACCGGGGTGAACTCCAACACATGGCAGCTAAGCTTGGGGGCTATGAGCAAGCCCACACCAGCCCGCCGCCTCTCGCCGCAGGCAACTCCAGAGTAGTGGAGAGTCCAGCCTCTCTCGAGGATTTGAGTTCCAGAGCCCAAGCTGTGCGTGGAGGTGAGCCCGACTATCTCTAGTCGGTATCTCTCAACCTCCCGCACAATATCAGGCTCCTTCCCCGCCAGCGAGGTGACATTTCATGTCCCTAGCGCCAGATTCTGTGTCCGGGGATTGGGTCGTCGAGGCCTCCGCCTTCGACTGCCACCCAATCCACTTTGCACCGGCCCCTTACGGTTCCTCCCGCAGGTGGTGGGCCCACGGGAGGTCGGCCCCACGTCGCTCCTTCGGGCTGAGCCCGGCCGGGCCCCGTGGGGAAAGACCCGGCCACCAGACGCTCGCATGCGAGCCCCAACCCCGGGCCTGGCTCCAGGGTGGGGCCCCGGTTGCGCCATACCGGGCGATGTCACGGTCCTTGATTTCAACTCAAATTGAATTTGAGATTTCAACTCAAATTCAAAAATCTAAATCCTCCTCCTGCGAATTGGACCCACTCCCAACTGTCCTCGTCAAAGCCACATTACCTTCTCTGTCCCCTCTCATCACTAACATTATTCATGCCTCCCTCTGGATCTGTTCCCTCCTCTCTCAAAACTGCTGCTGTCACTCCGATACTCAAAAAACCTGGTTCAGATCATACAACATCAAGATGGCGGCGCGTCCACACGCAGCGGCTTCTCTCTGTCCCGACAGAACGGTGTTTTCGTGTTTTTTGTCTTGTGAGTCACAGTGTTTTTGTACGTTGTCGTCGCGTCTACCTGTCTGTAAGCGCAAATACAGTCGCGAGTTTCTGCTTGATGTCGGCAGAACCGCATTTTTACAGTTAAACTCCGCGTACGCGGAACAGCTGCGGGATCTCGATCTGCTACGGAGACCTTCACCATCATCGACCCCCACCACTGCATCTCGCCCGCAGCGGAGGCGCCGCAAGCGGCGTGAGAGGAAGCAGATGAGGGGTAAGCGCGGAGGTATCCTGGCTAGGCTAACGGCTAACCCACAAGCCATCTATCCCCACCATCGCACTGGCAAACGCACGCCGTTGGACAATAAACTGGACTACATTCGCACTACGCTCAACCCAGAGGACTGTAAGAGACTGTTGTGTTTTTGTGTTCACGGAAACATGGCTCAGCAACAGCGTTCCGGACGGCGCCATTCAGCTCGACCAGCTGACATGCTATCGAGCGGACAGAGCCCTCGTCGCGGGAGGAAAAACCCGCGGCGGTGGGCTTTGTGTTTACATCAATGACGCGTGGTGCCGCGATACTGTTGTGATCAGCAAACACTGCTCACCCCTGGTGGAGTTTATGATTATTAAGTGCCGGCCGTTCTATCTGCCGAGGGAATATACTGCTATACTGCTCATTTCAGTTTACATTCCCCCGTCCAACATCATCAGCAACAGGAACGACGCACTTAATGAACTGTACCAGCACATCAGTGAGCAGCAGACAGCACACCCCGATGCTTTTCTCATCATAGCTGGGGATTTCAACCATGCTGACCTAAAGAGTGTGTTTCCAAAAATACACCAGCACATCAACTTTCCAACACGAGGTAATAACATTTTGGACTTTGTTTACACCACACAGAGAAGAGCTTACAAAGCCCTCCCCACCTCGGAGCCTCAGACCACATCACTGTCATGCTAATGCCTGCATACAGACCACTCATTAAAGTCGCCAAACCAGTTTACAAACAGATTAAAGTGTGGCCAGAAAGATCATCAGAGATTCTCCAGGACTGCTTCAACACAACTGACTGGGACATGTTTAAACAGGCTGCCACAAGCAATAACACCACTGACCTCCAGGAGTACTCAGAGACTGTTACTGCCTACATCAATAAGTGTATTGATGATGTAACAGTCACAAAACCATCACTGTCCGGGCCAACCAGAAGCCATGGATGACAGGAGGTCTACAGACTCCTGAAGATACGGAACGCTGCCTTCAGAGCTGGAGATGAGGTGGGCCTGAGAACAGCTAGGGCCAACCTGTCCCATGGCATCAAAGAGGCTAAGAGACAGCACTCCAGGAGGATAGCTCACCAATTCAGCGACAGCAGAGACACTAGGAACCTGTGGCAGGGGATACAGACCATTATGGACTACAAGCCCCCACCACGGACCTGTGACAACAACATCTCTCTGCTGAACGAGCTGAACACCTTCTTCGCCGCTTTGAGCAACAAAACAACACCACTGCACAGAAGACTCCACCTCCTCCCGGCGACCAGGTGATGACGCTGACCCCAGACAGCGTGAGGAGATCCTTCAGTAGGATCAATGCCCGCAAAGCTCTGGGTCCTGACAACATCCCTGGGCGTGTACTGAAAGTCTGTGCAGCAGAACTCACTGATGTCTTCACAGACATTTTTAACATCTCACTGAGTCAGGCTGTTGTTCCCACATGCTTTAAAACTACCACCATCATCCCAGTCCCGAAGAAGCCATCTCCATCCTGCTTCAATGACTACCGTCCTGTTGCACTTACCCCCATCCTCATGAAGTGCTTTGAACGGCTAGTCATGCACCACATCAAGTCTGCCCTCCTCTCCTGGACCCTTCCAGTTTGCATATCGGTCCAACCGGTCGACCGATGATGCCATCTCCACTGCCGCCCACTCAGCACTCACCCATCTGGACAAAAAGGACTCATATGTCAGAATGCTGTTCATAGACTTCAGTTCAGCATTCAACACAATCATCCTCAACAGCTCATCTACAAGCTGAGTCAGCTGGGGCTCAACACTTCGCTGTGCAACTGGCTGTTGGACTTCCTGACTGGAAGACCTCAGGCAGTACGGGTCGGCAGCAACACATCCAGCACCATCACACTGAACACTGGGGCCCCCAAGGATGTGTGCTGAGCCCTCCTCTTCACTCTGCTGACCCATGACTGCACACCGTCACACAGCTCTAACCTCTTTATTAAGTTTGCAGATGACACGACTGTGGTGGGTCTCATTAGCAACAAAGATGAGACAAACTACAGGAGTGAGGTGAGCCGCCTGGCTGGGTGTGCAGTGACAACAATCTCTCTCTGAACGTGGAGAAGACGAAGGAGATTGTTGTAGACTTCAGGAGAGCACACACTCAGCACGTTCCTCTGACCATCAACGGTGCAATTGTGGAAAGAGTGAGTAGCACCAAGTTCCTGGGTGTGCACATCACAGAGGACCTCTCCTGGACTGAAAACACCACAGCACTGGCCAAGAAATCAAATCAGCGTCTCTACTTCCAAACTGAGAAGAGCCAGAGCCCCACCCCCCATCATGTACACCTTCTACAGAGGCACCATCGAGAGCATCCTGTCGAGCTGCATCACTGTGTGGTATGGCGCCTGCAACGCGTCCTGCCGAAAGACTCTGCAACGCATAGTGAGAACAGCTGAGAAGATCATTGGTGTCTCTCTCCCTCCCTCCAGGACATTTATGGAACACGCCTCACCCGCAAAGCCCTCTGCATCACAGGTGATCCCACTCACCCATCACACAGCTTTTTCAGCCTGCTACCATCAGGGAGGAGACTGCGGAGTCTCCAGGCCAGGACCAGCAGACTGAAGGACAGCTTCATCCACCAGGCTGTCAGGAAGCTGAACTCCCTCCCGAACCTGCCCCCTCCCTCTTCTTCCCCAGGCACCACTGAACTATGACCCCACTAATTTATGATGACATGCACTAGTCACTTGTGCAGCATTGGTCTGCTCACTCACCGCACACTACCTCATCCGGCATGGAACTGATGTCATTCCACTACCTCATCAGTCAGTTAAATAACTGCTCTTGGACACTTGTCACTTTAATCAGACAAGATATTTTAATAAGTGATTTTTGCACTAAAAGAATCTTTTAACTGCACTGTTGTTCACTTTATTGATTTGCACAATATCTGTCACTCACCTTGCGCTGCTTTATTTAACTTGATTTTTAGCTTTATTTTTTAATTTTATGTCTTTTTTTTTTCACTCCCTTATTGTATAGTTGTATCTACATTTTTAAATTTGAGTTATTTTTTAGGCTTTAATGTTAATGTTATCTGTATGCACCGGGGACTGAGAGTAACGCAATTTCGATTCTCTGTATGTATGTACTGTACATGTGGAAATTGACAATAAAGCAGACTTTGACTTTGACAAACCTTAATAACTTTCGCCCTATTTCTAATCTTCCTTTCATCGCCAAAATTCTGGAAAAACTGTTGCTGCTCAAATTCACACCCACTTATCTTCCAATAATCTTTATGAAAAATTCCAATCTGGCTTCCGACCCCTCCACAGCACTGAAACTGCCCTCCTTAAACTAATGACCTTCTCCTCTCTGCTGACTCCGGCTCACTTTCCATCCTCCTTCTGCTCGATCTAACTGCCGCCTTTGATACCATCTCACACTCCATCCTTCTGCACAGACTCTCCTTTGTCGGCATCACAGATACAGCCCTCACTTAGTTCCACTCTTACCTCTCAGAACGCACTCAGTTCATCCAGCTCAAATCCTTCACCTCCCATCCTGTCCCCGTCACCACAGGTGTACCTCAGGGCTCGGTACTAGGGCCCCTACTGTTCATCATCTACCTTCTCCCCCTTGGTCACATCTTCCGAAAACATAACATTGACTTCCACTGCTACGCTGATAACACCCAGCTCTACCTCTCAAACAAACCAAATTCCTCACTCTCACCCTCCTCCCTAATCAACTGCCTCTCTGAAATTAAATCCTGGTTCACCACAAACTTCCTCAAACTAAACAGTGATAAAACTGAACTGCTCTTCAATAGGCACCAAAAACACCCGAAACAAAATCAATAACTTCTCCATTACTTTTGAAAACTCCACCATCACCCCCTCCCCTCAGGTAAAGAGTCTGGGTGTCATCCTCAACAGCACACTCTCCTTCACTTCCCACATCAATAATGTCATCCACTCTGCCTATTTTCACCTCCGCAACATCCACCGCCTCCGCCCCTCCCACACACCACACTCTGCTGCCATCCTTGTGCACAGCCTCATCACCTCCCGCCTGGATTACTGCAACTCCCTTCTGTTTGGTCTCCCTCAAAAAACCCTTCATAAACTTCAACTGGTCCAGAACTCAGCCGCCCGCATCATCACACAAACCCCTTCACCAATCACATCACACCCGTCCTGCAACAGCTCCACTGGCTCCCCATCACATATCGCATCAACTATAAAATAATGCTCCTCACATTTAAAGCCATACACAACCTTGCACCTCCATATCTCTTTGAGCTCCTCCATATATCCACCCCTGCCCGCTCCCTCCGCTCCTCCTCCTCTCTACGGCTCTCAGTCCCTCCTGCCCGTCTTGTAACCATGGGGAGTAGAGCCTTCAGCCACTCTCTGCCCTCTGACCTCTGACCTCCGCAACATAGACACACTGCCACATTTCATATCAAAACTCAAAACACATCTGTTCAGACTGGCCTACTCACTCCCTTCATAACTGACTGTCCTGTCATCAATATATGTAATTGTTGTTTTTCTTGTTGTTTTTTAAATCTTGATTTTAATTGTTTTTAATTATGTGCCATTGTATTTTTACTAATGTTGTAAGGCAACCTTGAGTGTCCAGAAAGGCGCGTTATAAATAAAATATATTATTATTATTATTATTATAATAATTTATAATTTCCTATGGTTTATAATTCCTGATTGCTCCTAGTTCTCTTCAGGTCATGTCAGTGCTGATCATGTCCTTCATACTAATCCAAACTTGAACATAGACATAACTAAACATTGACACTGAATCCTCCACCTGGGAGCTTGTCATGGGGAGTGTGTGAACAATACACCTCCTACAGCTTTTTCCACGTGATATAAAATCTCATGTACTGTTTACTTTTGCAAGCAAACTTCAACCTGTACCATTGTTACTTTGCTTCATTCTTACAAAAATTAAACCTGATCATTCATTTTTAAATTGTACGTTGTCTTCAGGGTCTTTCTGGATAATCTGGACAATTTCTGAATTCTTATCACAGTTTGTCTTTTTAAATATAATCTTACTTACGTCTGACCATGTTTTTGTTCTTCAGGTCCTGGAGGTCCTTCTGCAGAGCAGTGATCTTCTCTATTTGACCTTCTTGAAATGTCTCTGTTGTGTAGCTGTGAGGTTTATTCTTGGACTTTATTCTTTCAACAGAATCCAACAGCTCACTGACCTGCTGCTGGCTCCTGGTGTTGAATATAAGATATCTTCCTCCACAGCTCTGACAGAGCTCCTGGATGTTTCTGTCTCCTTTGACAAAGTTAACCACAGCTGGAGCAGTGGGGTCTGAGTCCACGGTGAACAGAATCATAGTGAAGAGATGGACTCGAGAGCTGAATGTGTCCTGGATGGTCTTTAACTCTGCCTTGTCTTCGTCGGTGAGAGGAGCCACTGGTAGAACCAGGATGAAGGCATGGACGCCCTCAGGACCACAGAGGGAGATGCAGCTGAGGCACTGCTGCATCACTGTCTCCAGAGGTTTTTCAGACAGAGCCGGCAGCTCCACCAGAGACACCCAACGTCCACACACCTCTCCCTGATGTTTAACACACTGCTCTGAGCTGCTCACTGCACCAAGAGCTCTTCCACCTAAAATGGCATCAGCTGCTGAGGTCTTCCCTGCTCCTCTCCTCCCACAGAGAACCAGGTTTAGAGATGGTTTCTTCTGTTCTGTGAAGGTCAGGAAAGAGCCTTTGTTTCTATGATCAGTGATCTCAATTGTCTCCATTAACACTTTGAGCTTTTCTTCCATCATGTTGTAATATCTCCCTCCACAGTCATAAAGAAGCTCATTAACACATACATTCGTTTTATCCTCATGTGTAAAGACAACTATGGAGTGTTTAAATGCGTCTGGACAAAACAGACTCAGGATGAACTTCAGAGTTTGTCTGTTGTTCTCAGTGAAATCTGAAGGCCTCACTAACAGCAGCAGGACATTAGGTCCTGGTGAACACAGAGACACACATCTCTTCATTTCTTCTCTCACTGTCTCCACAGACAGACTCAACAGGTCTGGGGTTTTCACTAATGTTACTGGGGCTCCTCTCCACTTTCCAGATACAGCCACACAGTGTTTTGTTCCAGGTTGAAGATCTTTATTTCCGGTGATGAAGTTACTGAGTTTTGTCTTTTTATCATCACTTTTTCCAAACAGCACAATCCTGAGTTTAGAGTCTGTTCAGCAAATGAGAAAAGACAGTGTTATTACATTAAGCAGAGAAAAGTAAAGATCAGGCTTGTCCATAATGCAGTATCTCATCTCACTTTAAATACCATTATAAAAATGTTTGTAACATGGTTTGTTTGACGATCTGTGAAAATATTACACCAAAGATGATAGTGATTTAAAGTTGCTCCTCCTTGACCTTAACACAAGCCTCTAAAGTGTCTGGAGGAGTTTAGGATTATTTTATTGAAACTATTTCTCACACAGCTACAAAAGTTAATATAAGTGGCCAATGTCCTGCAAATGCACACCTATTACCTGAGTGTTGATTCTCACTCTGTATTTGTGTATACAAGTGTCACATATACATATATATGACATGTACATATATATGACACTCCAGACAAAAACAAAAAAACTGTCACAATAAATGTGTACACATTTTTTAGATGGTCCCTGGCCTCTCCAAAGAGCCTCACCCACAACACCCCAGATTTATTAAAGTTTGCACAGAATTGAGTGCAGATCTCATGTGGTGATTGTGCGGCTCATGTAGAACAGGTGAAGCCACAGAGACACAAAATATAAAAAAACCTGTCCTTGAGCAGGAAATGACAAATAGTCATAATAGAAAATTTTCAATCTGGTTTTCGCCCCTCCCATAGCACAGAAACTGCTCTGATCAGGGTCACCAATGACCTGCTGATGGCCTCGGACTCCGGCTCCCCAACTCTCTCCTCATCCTTCTTGACCTCTCTGCTGCGTTTGACACTGTTGACCACCACATTCTCCTCCATCGCCTCCAACACTACACTGGACTCTCTGACAGTGCCCTCCTCTGGTTCACTCCTACCTCACGGAGAGGACCGAGTTCGTGGCCCTGGGGGATGTTAAATCTTAGCCCCACATGGTCACCTGTGGGGTCCCCCAGGGCTCAGTGCTCGGTCCCACCCTCTTCATCATCTACTTGCTCCCTCTCAGTCGTGTCATCAGCAAGTATGGAGTTTCATTTCACTGCTGATTACACACAGCTATACAAATCTTGAAATTTGATCCCCAGCTCACTTTTGATAACCATATCAATTTTATTTGTAAAGATTCCTTTTTCCACCTCCGCAACATTGCCAAACTCCGCCCCTCCCTCTCTCTCCTCGCTGCAGAGAAGCTCGTCCATGCCTTTGTCTCTTCCAGACTGGACTACTGTAACGCACTCCTCATACGGATTCCTGGCAGGAGCATCCAAAAGCTCCAGTATGTACAAAACAGCGCTGCCAGGGTCCTGATGAGGGTGCGGAAATATGATCACATCACGCCCATCCTCCGCACTCTTCACTGGCTCCCCATTCACCTTGAATATAAACTCCTCCTCCACACCAATCACCAATTATTAAACATTTTTAACCAAACCACTTCTTAAATATTTAAAGAATGTAGATATTTGATGTGTAACTAATAAGCAACATCACATATTATACTTCTAATGATGATAACACAGTAAACTTCTCAATAACTGATAAACTCTGTCTGGTCTGAGACTGGATCCTTCTTCTGTGGATCTCCCTGAGGTTTTCCTCGGTGGGATTGTTTGAGTTTTTCCTCTGACCCTGAGGGTCTAAGGACAGAAGATGTCTGTTTTTGTGTTACTGTTATTCTGGGCTGTATAAATACAATTTAATTAAAGTAAATATGACAAAAACACAGAGATAGAACAGGACCTACAAGCAGCGACAAGTGGAGGCAGCGAGGGGCATCTGTGATATTTTCTACATTTGCACTTTGTTCTTCAGTTGTTGTTTTTTTCCATTCAGTGGAACGATACAGTAAGGATTATTTATCAATAGACTAACATAATATAAACCTGAAACCTTCTGGAAAGACCACTCTGATGAAACCAAAAGCCAAAGGATTACAAAGTCATTTTGTACAGTTTTTGGTTATGTTTTTAACCACTTTAATTAAAACTTACCCAAACTGACCTCACCTGTACCTTACTACTACAGGGGACAAAGTTCTGAAATTAAAATAGATCATGTTAAATGTGTTTGGTGGTCTTATGTACCTTTAGGAGAAGAGCTTCTTGAGAACATGCCTGCTGCTGCAGTGAAACCTACAAAACACAACACTGTTAGCATTAGCACTTATCTTGATTATCATTAGGTCAGAAAAGTTGCACTTACCAAAACTTTTAACTTTGCTAAATAATGAGACTGTTTTCTGTTCGGTTGGAGCTTCAGGTACAGAACATGATTCCATAAATTCTTCATATTCCAGATGTTTTCCATTGTTCTCCTTCACCAACTGACATATTCTCTCCAACAGTTCTTTAGGTTGAAAGTGTTTCAGGTTTATCCACAGATATCTGTATCTGCATTTGGAGATCAAGTCCCAGAAAAGTAAATCATTTATGTATTTTTCCATAAATCCCTGCGTCTGGTCTCTGGGCGGTGATAACAACACCAGAGAATGGTCAAAGGACTGGTCACTGAACTTCTCCAGGACTGAGGTTAGTCTGGTTTTGTGTTGCTCAGTGAAGTCTTCAGGCTGTAGAACCAGCAGGAACACATGAGGCCCAGGGGCAGAGGCAGCTCTGAGTTCTTTTATAAACTCTGTCAGTTTGTCTTCAGTGTCAGGATGGAGCAGGTCTGGAGTGTTGATGACAGATATTTTCTTTTCTTGTAGTGGTCCACTGACTCTAACACACTTTTGTGGTTCTGTCTTTTCATCAAACACAGTCTGTTCCAGTAACATGTTTCCCACTGAACACCTCTGACTCCAGCTGTTTCCCAGAAGAACCAGCCTCAGCTCAGACACTGGAAAAAAAATAAATACAATTTCAATGTATTTTACTCAGAAAGTGATTAGCGGGAAAAGAAGAAAATAATTAGGATGTTGTGGGCAGTTATTACATTAATGGATGTAACACAGTACTGTCAAAATCACAAAATTTCTAAACTATTGATTGATTGAAAGTTTAGTATAGACACTAACACAATGCTATACAATAAAAAAAAACACTTGCCAAAATGCAAAGAAATATGTCCTCTTTATTTTCATCTGCCTTTTAGCCAAGAGTCAGGAATATCTTTTCAAAAGTGACGCTGAAAAACTAATCCATGCTTTTGTTACATTGAGTGTTAAACTATTGTAGTTCTCTGCAGCAGGACGCCCGACTAACTCCTCAAAAACTTTTCACCTCATCTAAAATGCAGCAGCTACAAACAGGTATGACACTCTGAACTTTACATTTCTGATTAGTTCATTAGTTGTCCCTCTGTCCCACTCTTGTCTGGGGAGTGGGTACTGTTGCAGATGTGACCCCTGACCCCAGGTCCTCTCAGATGAACTGTTCCTGCTGAGATTAACATGGACTACATTCATTTCCATTCATTTGTTCATATGATGGATTATTTATCAGAGACTGTCCTGGACACATCTCTGTCCCTCTGTCCGTCCTGGGACTGGAGCCTCCTTCTGTGCTTCTCCGAGGTTTCTCTGGGTGTTTTAGTTTTTCTCTGACCCTGATGGAGGCTCTCAGGACAGGGGCTGTTGTCTTGTACATTTGTTTCATCAACATCGGCGGCAGTGGCTCAGTGGTAAGAGTGGTTGTCCTTCAACTGGAAGGTCGGCGGTTCGAATCCCGCTCTCCCCACAGTTCATACTGTCGTTGTGTCCTTGGGCAAGACACTAAACCCACCTTGTCTCCGGTAGTGTTCCAGCTGTGACACTGGTGAATGGAACCGTAATGTAAGTCGCTTTGGATAAAAGCGTCTGCTAAATGACTAAATGTAATGTAAACACCGTCACACATTACTTGAGTGAAAGTCCAGCACATTATTAGTACTTTTTATAAAATAGAATAATTACATACAGTTTAAAAATACACCTCATGAAACAAAGACAAAATAACCACAGTTTTATTGAGCTCAGGAGCTTGTGGGGGGGGGGGTGGGGTGGAATGTAAGATTTTACTCACTGTCAGGTGGAATAAAGTCATAGCTATGACTGCGCTTCAGCGGGAAAACACCTGCAGAACATAAACAGTTTTGTTTAATAATGTGTGAGAAGGGGGTGCATCACGGGGGGTGTTGGGGGTAGGGTCAGGGAGCCCCAGAACTAGGCTCTCCTATGGTTAAGTTATCATTTACAAACGTTTTCTTTTCATTTCTTCATTTATTTGTAGCTTATTCTTAATGAAGTTAGCGTTAGCCCGTGTTGTATTCCCTGCTCCTGATGAGGTTTAAGCCATCACTGAGCAGAGCGGGACATTTATGCTCAGTGTCAGTGACCGGCTCTGAAACTCATAAGAAATACTTTTTTGTGTTATTTGGGGAATTAAAAGAAAAACACAGGATCACAATAAAAGAGAAAAGAGATGAGATTCAGATTATTATAATGTAGTCCCACAAAGTTTAAACCAGAGACCTGGACTTATTCAAATGATCACTACCACTCGACTCTGATGTGGTGCTCAGCTTAAACCTCGACACCTGTCACAAATACTGTTAAAATATTTGTATTAGTTAGAATTCTAATCTAATGTATATTAATGTACATATTTGTGGAATGTGTTTTATTTGTAATGTTCAGCAGAGGTTAGGACTATTTAAAGAACAGGTCAGGGAGACAAAGGCCTTTATTTATTGTGTTATATAATTCTAAATGTCAGACACTGTCCAAAACTACATCTACAGAGAGTACTGGCCTTGGTCTGGCTCCGCCCACTAATGTCAGTAACAGATAGAACTCACCAGGTTCTGCAGTTTCCATGACGTCACTCTGTTGGGAACATCACAACTGGAGAAAACACAAAGGTGCAACTGTCACAAGTTTTTATTGTTTTGTTCCTTTGCAATTTTTATAAATAAAGAAAGCTTAACAATATAATCTACTTTAATCATGTGTTTGTCTTTCACAGGCGTCTGTGAAATGTCTCCATCTGAGTTTCTGGTTTAGTGTTTTGTTCAAGCCTTTATTACAAATGTAGTCCTGACATTCAACATCACCAACAACTAAAAAAATGCACAGTGAAATCTTATATCCTCTTATATCCTCTTATGTCCTCATATGTCCTCCTATGTGTTTGGAGGTATGGGGAAACACTTACAAAACCAATACTGAACCAATATTTATCCTTCAAAAGAGAGCCTTAAGAATTGTAAATAAAACCACCTATAGAGCACCAACTACTCCACTGTTTATTAAATTAAAAGCACTAAAATTCAGAGATATGGTTGACTTCAAAACTGCACAATTTATGTATAAAATAAATAATCAGCAACTATCTGACAGTATTCAAGGGTTGTTTCAAATGAGAGAGAGCAATCATCACTTAAGAGGAACATATGTATTTAAAAAGAAATCTATAAGAACAAATTCTAAATATCAATGCATCACAACCAAAGGAGTTATTGTATGGAACAGCTGCAGTGAAGAGATGAAATCATGTACAACGATAAGTAATTTTAAAAGACTATTTAAACTGAATATACTAAATGGATACTAAAAAGGACTTGAGGTGATAGTATTGTATACAGGTTCATTGGTCTACATGTTAAGTATAGTATGGAGGTGTTATTATTTGATTTGTTATAGATAAATGGAAAAGAAAGAAAAAAAATGGGAGTGTGTGTATGCATCTGTATCTATGAATAGGTTTATGTGAACAGAAGGTAGGTAGATATAGGATGTATATATAAGTGAAGCATCAAATTGTTTGTATTTAATTAAAGGATAAGATTAGAGAAATGGGGTAGGACTTGAAAAGTTTGTTATGAACTTCTTCCTACTCCTTTTGAACATGAGAATTTATAATTTGAATTATCTACAATAATATGGAAAGATTGTGCTGAGAAGTACATGACTTAATTTGGCTGTTATTTTAATTGTATAAATATTATACATGATTGTATGAATATAAATTTTTATTTGTATTTGTATTTTTTATTTTTATTTTTTATTTACATGTTCAAATAAACAAACAAACAAATGTCCTCTTATATCCTCTTATGTCCTCATATGTCCTCTTATATCCTCTTATGTCCTCTTATGTCCTCCTATATCCTCTTATGTCCTCTTATATCCTCTTATGTCCTCTTATATCCTCCTATGTCCTCTTATGTCCTCTTATGTCCTCTTATGTCCTCTTATATCCTCTTATATCCTCTTATGTCCTCTTATATCCTCTTATATCCTCCTATGTCCTCTTATATCCTCCTATATCCTCTTATGTCCTCTTATATCCTCCTATGTCCTCTTATGTCCTCTTATATCCTCTTATGTCCTCTTATATCCTCTTATGTCCTCTTATATCCTCTTATGTCCTCTTATGTCCTCTTATATCCTCCTATGTCCTCTTATATCCTCCTATATCCTCTTATGTCCTCTTATATCCTCCTATGTCCTCTTATATCCTCCTATATCCTCTTATGTCCTCTTATATCCTCTTATGTCCTCTTATATCCTCTTATATCCTCTTATGTCCTCTTATATCCTCTTATATCCTCCTATGTCCTCTTATATCCTCCTATATCCTCTTATGTCCTCTTATATCCTCCTATGTCCTCTTATGTCCTCTTATATCCTCTTATGTCCTCTTATATCCTCTTATGTCCTCTTATATCCTCTTATGTCCTCTTATGTCCTCTTATATCCTCCTATGTCCTCTTATATCCTCCTATATCCTCTTATGTCCTCTTATATCCTCCTATGTCCTCTTATATCCTCCTATATCCTCTTATGTCCTCTTATATCCTCTTATGTCCTCTTATATCCTCTTATGTCCTCCTATATCCTCTTATGTCCTCTTATATCCTCTTATGTCCTCTTATATCCTCCTATGTCCTCTTATGTCCTCTTATGTCCTCTTATGTCCTCTTATATCCTCTTATATCCTCTTATGTCCTCTTATATCCTCTTATATCCTCCTATGTCCTCTTATATCCTCCTATATCCTCTTATGTCCTCTTATATCCTCCTATGTCCTCTTATATCCTTCTATGTCCTCTTATATCCTCTTATATCCTCTTATGTCCTCTTATATCCTTCTATGTCCTCTTATATCCTCTCATATCCTCTTATGTCCTCTTATATCCTCTTATGTCCCCTTATATCCTCTTATATCCTTCTATGTCCTCTTATATCCTCTTATATCCTCTTATATCCTCTTATATCCTTCTATGTCCTCTTATATCCTCTTATATCCTCTTATGTCCTCTTATATCCTTCTATGTCCTCTTATATCCTCTCATATCCTCTTATGTCCTCTTATATCCTCTTATGTCCCCTTATATCCTCTTATATCCTTCTATGTCCTCTTATATCCTCTTATATCCTCTTATATCCTCTTATATCCTTCTATGTCCTCTTATATCCTCTTATGTCCCCTTATATCCTCTTATATCCTCTTATGTCCCCTTATATCCTCTTATGTCCTCATATGTCCTCTCATATCCTCTTATGTCCTCTTATATCCTCTTATGTCCCCTTATATCCTCTTATATCCTCATATGTCCTCTTATATCCTCTTATATCCTCTCATGTCCTCTTTTATCCTCTTATGTCCTCTTATGTCCTCATATGTCCTCTTATATCCTCCTATGTCCTCTTATATCCTCATATGTCCTCTTATATCCTCTCATATCCTCTTATGTCCTCTTATGTCCTCTTATATCCTCTTATGTCCTCTTATATCCTCTCATATCCTCATATGTCCTCTTATATCCTCTCATATCCTCTTATGTCCTCTTATGTCCTCTTATATCCTCCTATGTCCTCTTATGTCCTCTCATATCCTCTTATATCCTCATATATCCTCTTATGTCCTCTTATATCTTCTTATATCCTCTTATGTCCTCTTATGTCCTCATATGTCCTCTTATATCCTCCTATGTCCTCTTATGTCCTCTTATATCCTCATATGTCCTCCTATATCCTCTTATTTCCTCTTATGTCCTCTTATATCCTCTTATATCCTCTTATGTCCTCTTATATCCTCATATGTCCTCTTATATCCTCTTATATCCTCTTATGTCCTCTTATATCCTCTTATGTCCTCTTATATCCTCTTATATCTTCATATGTCCTCATATGTCCTCCTATATCCTCTTATATCCTCTTATGTCCTCATATGTCCTCTTATGTCCTCCTATATCCTCTTATGTCCTCTTATGTCCTCTTATATCCTCTTATATCCTCTTATGTCCTCTTATATCCTCATATGTCCTCTTATATCCTCTCATATCCTCTTATGTCCTCTTATATCCTCTCATGTCCTCTTATATCCTCTCATGTCCTCTTATATTCTCCTATGTCCTCTTATGTCCTCTTATGTCCTCTTATGTCCTCCTATATCCTCTTATGTCCTCTTATATCCTCATATGTCCTCTTATATCCTCTCATATCCTCTTATGTCCTCTTATATCCTCTCATGTCCTCTTATATCCTCTCATGTCCTCTTATATTCTCCTATGTCCTCTTATATCCTTCTATGTCCTCTTATATCCTCTTATATCCTCTTATGTCCTCTTATGTCCTCTTATATTCTCCTATGTCCTCTTATGTCCTCTTATGTCCTCTTATATCCTCTTATGTCCTCTTATATCCTCTTATGTCCTCATATGTCCTCTTATGTCCTCCTATATCCTCTTATGTCCTCTTATGTCCTCTTATGTCCTCATATGTCCTCTTATGTCCTCCTATATCCTCTTATGTCCTCTTATGTCCTCTTATATCCTCTTATGTCCTCCTATGTCCTCTTATGTCCTCTTATGTCCTCCTATATCCTCTTATGTCCTCTTATGTCCTCTTATGTCCTCATATGTCCTCTTATGTCCTCTTATGTCCTCCTATGTCCTCTTATGTCCTCTTATGTCCTCCTATATCCTCTTATGTCCTCTTATATCCTCATATGTCCTCTTATGTCCTCTTATGTCCTCTTATGTCCTCCTATATCCTCTTATGTCCTCTTATGTCCTCTTATATCCTCTTATGTCCTCCTATGTCCTCTTATGTCCTCTTATGTCCTCCTATATCCTCTTATGTCCTCTTATATCCTCATATGTCCTCTTATGTCCTCCTATATCCTCTTATGTCCTCTTATGTCCTCTTATATCCTCTTATATCCTCTTATATCCTCATATATCCTCTTATGTCCTCTTATATCTTCTTATATCCTCATATGTCCTCTTATGTCCTCCTATATCCTCTTATGTCCTCTTATGTCCTCTTATATCCTCTTATGTCCTCCTATGTCCTCTTATATCCTCTTATGTCCTCTTATGTCCTCTTATATCCTCTTATGTCCTCTTATATCCTCTCATATCCTCTTATGTCCTCTTATGTCCTCTTATATCCTCTTATGTCCTCTTATATCCTCTCATATCCTCTTATATCCTCTTATGTCCTCTTATATCCTCTTATGTCCTCTTATATCCTCTTATATCTTCATATGTCCTCATATGTCCTCCTATATCCTCTTATGTCCTCTTATATCCTCCTATGTCCTCCTATGTCCTCTTATATCCTCTTATGTCCTCTTATATCCTCTTATGTCCTTTTATGTCCTCATATGTCCTCCTATGTCCTCTTATATCCTCTTATGTCCTCTTATATCCTTCTATGTCCTCTTATATCCTCTTATGTCCTCTTATATCCTCTTATGTCCTTTTATATCCTCATATGTCCTCATATGTCCTCCTATGTCCTCTTATATCATCTTATGTCCTCTTATATCCTCTTATGTCCTCTTATGTCCTCTTATATCCTCTTATGTCCTCTTATATCCTTCTATGTCCTCTTATATCCTCTTATGTCCTCTTATATCCTCTTATGTCCTCTTATGTCCTCTTATATCCTCTTATGTCCTCTTATATCCTCTTATGTCCTTTTATATCCTCATATGTCCTCATATGTCCTCCTATGTCCTCTTATATCATCTTATGTCCTCTTATATCCTCTTATGTCCTCTTATGTCCTCTTATATCCTCTTATGTCCTCTTATATCCTTCTATGTCCTCTTATATCCTCTTATGTCCTCTTATATCCTCTTATGTCCTCTTATGTCCTCATATGTCCTCATATGTCCTCTTATGTCCTCTTATATCCTCTTATGTCCTCTTATGTCCTCTTATGTCCTCTTATATCCTCTTATGTCCTCTTATGTCCTCTTATATCCTCTTATGTCCTCTTTTATCCTCTTATGTCCTCTTATATCCTCTTATATCCTCCTATGTCCTCTTATATCCTCTTATGTCCTCTTATATCCTCTTATGTCCTTTTATATCCTCATATGTCCTCATATGTCCTCCTATGTCCTCTTATATCATCTTATGTCCTCTTATATCCTCTTATGTCCTCTTATGTCCTCATATGTCCTCATATGTCCTCTTATGTCCTCTTATATCCTCTTATGTCCTCTTATGTCCTCTTATATCCTCTTATGTCCTCTTATGTCCTCTTATATCCTCTTATGTCCTCTTTTATCCTCTTATGTCCTCTTATATCCTCTTATGTCCTCTTATATCCTCTTATGTCCTCTTATATCCTCTTATGTCCTCTTATGTCCTCATATGTCCTCATATGTCCTCTTATGTCCTCTTATATCCTCATATGTCCTCTTATGTCCTCTTATATCCTCTTATGTCCTCTTTTATCCTCTTATGTCCTCTTATATCCTCTTATGTCCTCTTATATCCTCTTATGTCCTCTTATATCCTCTTATGTCCTCTTATGTCCTCTTATGTCCTCATATGTCCTCATATGTCCTCTTATATCCTCTTATATCCTCTTATGTCCTCTTATATCCTTCTATGTCCTCTTATATCCTCTTATGTCCTCTTATGTCCTCTTATATCCTCTTATGTCCTCTTATGTCCTCATATGTCCTCATATGTCCTCTTATGTCCTCCTATGTCCTCTTATATCCTCTTATGTCCTCTTATATCCTCTTATATCCTCATATGTCCTCATATGTCCTCTTATATCCTCTTATATCCTCATATGTCCTCATATGTCCTCTTATATCCTCTTATATCCTCATATGTCCTCCTATGTCCTCTTATGTCCTCTTATGTCCTCTTATATCCTCTTATGTCCTCTTATATCCTCATATGTCCTCATATGTCCTCCTATGTCCTCTTATGTCCTCTTATATCCTCTTATATCCTCTTTTGTCCTCTTATATCCTTCTATGTCCTCTTATATCCTCTTATATCCTCTTGTATCCTCTTATATCCTCTTATGTCCTCTTATGTCCTCTTATGTCCTCTTATGTCCTCTTATATCCTCCTATGTCCTCCTATGTCCTCTTATATCCTCTTATGTCCTCTTATATCCTTCTATGTCCTCTTATATCCTCTTATATCGTCTTATGTCCTCCTATGTCCTCCTATGTCCTCTTATATCCTCTTATGTCCTCTTATATCCTTCTATGTCCTCCTATGTCCTCTTATATCCTCTTATGTCCTCTTATGTCCTCATTTGTCCTCCTATGTCCTCTTATATCCTCTTATGTCCTCTTATATCCTTCTATGTCCTCTTATGTCCTCTTATATCCTCTTATGTCCTCTTATATCCTCCTATGTCCTCTTATATCCTCCTATGTCCTCTTATATCCTTCTATGTCTTCTTATATCCTCTTATATCCTCTTATGTCCTCTTATATCCTTCTATGTCCTCTTATATCCTCTTATGTCCTCTTATATCCTATGTCCTCTTATGTCCTCTCTTATATCCTCATATGTCCTCCTATGTCTCTCCTATGTCCTCTCTTATATCCTCTTATATCCTTCTATGTCCTCTTATATCCTCTTATGTCCTCTTATGTCCTCTTATATCCTCTTATGTCCTCTTATGTCCTCATATGTCCTCATATGTCCTCTTATGTCCTCCTATGTCCTCTTATATCCTCTTATGTCCTCTTATATCCTTCTATGTCCTCATATGTCCTCATATGTCCTCTTATGTCCTCTTATATCCTCTTATGTCCTCTTATGTCCTCTTATATCCTCTTATGTCCTCTTATATCCTCTTATGTCCTTTTATGTCCTCATATGTCCTCATATGTCCTCATATGTCCTCTTATATCCTCTTATGTCCTCTTATATCCTCATATGTCCTCCTATGTCCTCTTATGTCCTCTTATATCCTCTTATGTCCTCTTATATCCTCATATGTCCTTTTATGTCCTCTTATATCCTCTTATGTCCTCTTATATCCTTCTATGTCCTCTTATGTCCTCTTATATCCTCTTATGTCCTCTTATATCCTCCTATGTCCTCTTATATCCTCCTATGTCCTCTTATATCCTTCTATGTCTTCTTATATCCTCTTATATCCTCTTATGTCCTCTTATATCCTTCTATGTCCTCTTATATCCTCTTATGTCCTCTTATATCCTCCTATGTCCTCTTATGTCCTCTTATGTCCTCTTATATCCTCATATGTCCTCCTATGTCCTCCTATGTCCTCTTATATCCTCTTATATCCTTCTATGTCCTCTTATATCCTCTTATGTCCTCTTATGTCCTCTTATATCCTCTTATGTCCTCTTATGTCCTCATATGTCCTCATATGTCCTCTTATGTCCTCCTATGTCCTCTTATATCCTCTTATGTCCTCTTATATCCTTCTATGTCCATATGTCCTCATATGTCTTTATGTCCTCTTATATCCTCTTATGTCCTCTTATGTCCTCTTATATCCTCTTATGTCCTCTTATATCCTCTTATGTCCTTTTATGTCCTCATATGTCCTCATATGTCCTCATATGTCCTCTTATATCCTCTTATGTCCTCTTATATCCTCATATGTCCTCCTATGTCCTCTTATGTCCTCTTATATCCTCTTATGTCCTCTTATATCCTCATATGTCCTTTTATGTCCTCATATGTCCTCTTATGTCCTCTTATATCCTTATATGTCCTTCTATGTCCTCTTATGCCATGAAGACTCCATAGAAAGGCATAAGGCTGGACTGAGAGTCATGAGTCAAAGCACGAGCCACCGGAAGTATGTCGGAGCTGTTTGCTGTCACTTTAAATAAATACTATATTTATCTAGTCTTTTACTTTGCTTTCACTTTTATCTGGACCGAACATTCGTTGGTTTTGGCGATCATTAACGGAAGCCACACCTGGAAGTAAACAACACCCAGTTTATCATTAATCTAGGCTATATTTTACAGTGTGACATTAAACATTAACTAACTCTAGGCACCTTTTTAAAACACGTCAGACGCACGGGCGACGAGAAAACGGTCCGTGTATCATCCGATCATTCAATTATTCCATTTGATCTGGCAAACCAAAAACGAAATATCGAATCAATATTTTGTTTTTCTGTTTTTCTGTATGAACCAAATATGAAAAACTGACGTTTGTTTCATCGCTTTCAGCTCAAAACGGGAAATATAATAAACAAGGAAACCAAAACGAAATAATGGATCAAATTTACATTGTCTCATTTTTTCTTTATTTGTTGTAGCAGGTTTAACTATTTCCCACGTTGCCGTCCTGATTGCTTTGCGCATGCGCAGTGGATAGTTTCAAAGGAAAGGAGTAGGTCGCTGAGCGCCAAAAGCGGAGGGTCTGGTCCCAGTTGATCAAATTTTCCAGTTCAAATGGCACTCGAACCATACATGTCTTTTATTGAGGCCATGTTTATTAATGGAATGCCATATCATGAGATCTCAGTAAAGATGCGAGAAATGGGTGTCCAGCTTGGAAGCTCTGAGATCAGTATTCGGAGACTATTTGCCAAACATAATATGCGTAGAATGAAATGAAAGACATGTATGGTTCGAGTGCCATTTGAACTGGAAAATTTGATCAACTGGGACCAGACCCTCAGCTTTTGGCGCTCAGCCACACCGCGGTGAAGTTAGATTGACGTTGGACATTCGGCTGCGCACTTTCACCAGGAGGTCCAACTAGTGGGTCATTATTGTGGGGAACTCACTCTCGAAACACTGCCCTTATCACGGAGCAATGAGACTTAGGGACCGTCAATAAATGACGACCACTGGAACGAAGTAAATAAATAAATTCAATAGCTTCAAGATAAAAAAAAATATTTTCACTACTTTAAAATAATCTAATCACTTCTTTTTTTCACTTTTATGTTTTTTTGGATTTTATATGAATTTTATATATACAAATATGGATTTTTTTCAATAGCTTTCAGGTTATGTGACCTAGATTCTTCAATCCACTTCATATTCATAGCACTAGCCTAGTATTATCATGCACACCACTTATTTTCCAATTTTCTCTTTTTTTGAATTTTATATGAATTTTTTATATACAAAATCAAGGATTTTTTTCAATAGCTTTCAGGTCATGTGACCTAGTCACTTCAGTCCACCTTATATTCATAGTACTAGCCTAGTAGTACCATGCACACCTCTTTTTTTTCCACTTTTGTCTATTTTATGAATTTTTGATATAAAAACTCTTTTTTTTTTCAATGGCTTCCATGGCACTCACCTCAAATAACTTGATTACTTTAATATATTAGTCTGGCATAATTATTTTAACATGTCATCTTATAAAAATGAAATACAATATGCAAACTGTGTAAATACATATCCAGGGAATACCTACAGGCTCAAAAAAAGCAAGATGGTAATATAGACTGGATGGACATGAAGTGGAAAGGAGGAGTAATGACTCATCCTTTTCAACAGGATCAAAACAGCTGCGGGGTCATAGTTGTAAAGGCTGTGTCCTCTAATATTTGATAATATTGTGACAAAACACCTTTTTATTAAAGATATTTTGTTTAGATGGCCAGAGCAATAATGGAGAACTTTCCATTGAACTCCCAAATCCTGTTTAACAAAAAAAAAGTTGCATGGCAAGAGAGCGCAGAGAAATGGCTCTTAAAATCCTTCAAGGATCAGGTAAGCAGACTTTATGTACGTGTGGTTCTAAAGCCAAATAAAATAAAGCAAAAATAGTTTCTACAATTACAGTTTTACACTTTTAGTACACTTTTTACACAAATAATGACTTCCAACCAGTCCCACTTTTCTTTGAACTTTTGCTGTGACTTGGCATTGTGGCAAAATGGCAACAATTCAATTTTTGTTTTATTGTACACCTCTGGGAAAGCTAACCAGTTTGTTTATATCTAATCTAGCCTCTGACAATTGATGACCCTCAGAGGAGTTACGCTACCAGTATATTTTCCTCTTGATCAAAAGAAATACCTTAATACAAAACTAAATGCTACTTTTTAGTGTTTCCAATCGACTCCCGGTGCAATGTGTGCATCGAACAGGCCAAAGAAATCTGCAGGTGCAAGTGGGAACAAGAATAACACTGCCTGGGTAAGATAGAAAGACTGATAAAGTGATTAAATTTCCAGATTTACAGTGTTTCTTTATCATACAACAGATGGAGTGTGACAACTGTGACAGATGGTTCCATGTAGAGTGTGTTGGGATGGATGATGAAGAAGAGACAATGAAATATGAATGGAATTGTGCTTTGTGCAAATGAATGTTTACTTTATATGTACATAGCTATTAGTAGTAGTAGTAGTTAAATTACACTTTCGTGTTTATTTCATAAATGGATATAGCTAAGCAAGAAGAAATCTTTGCAAACTGATAAAAGACTTATCTTGTAAATACTGTGTTGGTTATATAAAAGGTTATATAAAAAAGTGTCAATAGTAAAACCCCTCAAATGTGTGTGTGTGATTCTATTACAGTGGCTTGAAAAAGTATCTGAAGCCTTTGGAATTTCTCACATTTCTGCATAAAATCACCATCAAATGTGATCTGATCTTTGTCAAAATGACACAAATGAAAAAACAGTGTCTGGTTTAACTAAAACCACCCAAACATTTATAGGTTTTCATATTTTTAACGAGGATAACATGCAAACAATGACATAAGGTTGAGGAATAAGTAACTGAACCATCACATTTAATATCTGGTTGCCCCCCCCCCTTTGGCAGCAATAACTTCAACCAGACGTTTCCTGTAGTTGCAGATTAGCCTGGCACATCGATCAGGATCAATCTTGGACCATTGCTCTTTACAAAACTGCTGCACTTCAGTCAGATTCATGGGATGTCTTGAGGTCATGCCACAGCATCTCAGTGGGGTTCAAGTCAGGACTTTGACTTGGCCACTCCAGAATGTGTATTTTGTTCTTCTGAAACCATTCGGAAGTTGATTTACTTCTGTGTTTTGGCTCATTGTCCTGTTGCAGCATCCATCCTCTTTTTAGCTTCAACTGTCTGACAGACGGCCTCAGCTTTTCCTGCAAAACATCCTGATAAACTTTTCAATTCATTTTTCCATTAATGATTGCAAGTTGTCCAGGCCCTGAGGCAGAAAAACAGTCCCAAACCATGATGCTCCCTCCACCAGGCTTCACGGTGGGTGTGAGCTGTTCCATTTTTCCTCCACACATGATGTTGTGTGTTCCTCCCAAACAGTTCAACTTTTGTTTCATCAGTCCACAAAATATTTTGCCAGACGTTCTGTGGACTGTCCAAGTGCCTTTTTGCGAACATTAAACCTGCAGCAGTGTTTTTTTAGACAGCAGTGGCTTCCTCCGTGAGTCCTCCCATGAACACCATTCTTGTCCAGTGTTTTACATAAAGTCGATGTAAGCACAGAGATATTGGACTGTGCCAGTGATTTCTGTAAGTATGAGTATTCTGCGCTGAACTCTTGTTATTTTTGGTGGATGGTCACTCTTTGGGAAAGAAGCAACAGTGCCAAACTCTCTCCATTTATAGACAAATTCTCTAACTTGTAACCTTTCCCGGCTTTAGACAAATCAACAATTCTTAATCGCAGATCTTCAGAGTGCTCCTTTGAGCGAGCCATGGTGCACATCAGACAAATGTCCTTGAAAATCCTTAATTTTGTACATAAAAATTGATATAAAATTCAAAAAAAGACAAAAGTAGAAAAAAAAGTGGTGTGCATGATAATACTAGGCTAGTGCTATGAATATGAAGTGGATTGAAGTGATTAGGTCACATGACCTGAAAGCTATTGAAAAAAAATCCATATTTGTATAAATAAAATTCTTATAAAATCCAAAAAAACATAAAAGTGAAAAAAAGAAGTGTGCATTGTGCCACTAGATTAGATCTATTATTTTTACTTCGTTCCAGTGATCGTCATTTATTGACGGTCCCTAAGACTCATTGCTCCGTGCTAAGGGCGGTGCTTCGAGAGTGAGTTCCCCGCAACCATGACACACTAGTCGGACACAGACATCTAAGCCTCCCGTTGAAAGTGTGGAGCCGAATATCCAACGTCCAACGTCAATCTAACTTCACCGCGGTCTCAGAGACCTACTCCTTTGAAACTATCCACTGCACATGCGCAAAGCAAGCAGTACGGCACCGTGGGAAATAGTTAGACCTACTACAACAAATAAAGAAAAAATGAGACAATGTAAATTTGATCCATTATTTCGTTTTGGTTTTCTTGTTTATTATATTTCCCGTTTCGAGCTGAAAGCGATGAAACAAACGTCAGTTTTTCATATTTGGTTCATACAGAAAAACAAAATATTGATTCGTTATTTTGTTTTTGGTTTGCCAGATTAAATTGAATAATTGAATGATCGGATGATACACGGACCGTGCAGTGTGTACTATGATACAATACTCATTTAAGACAAAAATGTGTCTGATTACTCTTTGCTGTTCTAAATGACTGTAGATGACTTGGCATAAAATATTTTGTTACTAGCTCAGGTTAGCAACAAAGAGAGGAATCCACATTTATTAATTCATTTGATTTGTTTAAATGTAATGTGAGAGTTTAAGAATCAGTGAATAGGGAGTAAGGTGCATGAATGTTTGTCAAGATGTCAGAGTAATGTGTGATTTAAGATGACAGACAAACATAAGGCAGGCTGGTTTATATATACACACTAAGCCCCTCCCCTCTCTCAGGTAGCCCACACCTGACGACCCGCCCACTCAACACCAGACAACTTTCTTAAAGGGTAAGTTCAAGAGCGTCGTTATCATTTTTATAGTTTTATTATAAGTATATATTTATAGTTTATGTTAGACCTAGTTCAGTTGATCCATGCATTAGTTACAAAGGTTAAAGGTTAAGACTAAGAGGTTAAACTCCTGCAGCAGGACGTCCAAACAGCTCCTTGAAAGTTCTCCGTTTGTATTCCTTCATCCTAGAGAACAATTGCTCTCTCTAAATGCAGGCTTACTCACTTTTATTTTTAATATATTTTACATTTCTGCTTAGTTTATTGCTGTTCACAAGTTGTCCCACTCTCCTCTGAGGGGTCTCCCCATCTGTGACACTGCCCCAACCCCAGAACGTTTTCCACAAAATGGTGTACTTTCCTGTATTGCATTATGCTAAAAAGCATTTTAGATGATGTTAAAATTATACTAAATGATGTACATTGTGGGATTATTCATTTCTGACTCAGTGTCCGCTCCACTGACCTCTCACACTCACTTTTGTGTTTAATCTAAGCTCTGGTAGATGGTCATTTGAAACTGAGCCTGGCTCATGTTTAAAAGTCAGATTTACACAGACTGTGGATGTCACCTGTTCATTTGGCTCTAACGGGTGAGAGAGCTTCTGTCTCTCCTCCTCTGTCTGCTCTCAGTGTGAGGTTTGTGTTCTTTCCTCCCTTTTTTTTGTTTCCTTCTTTAACTTTTTTTTTCAGCAGTGCAGGTGTGTGGCAGGGGGCGTGTCTGTTTTTTCTCTCAGGACTGCAGACAAGACACACCTGTTTCCACTCTCCTCATTATCCCTGAATATAAGCCTGCTCTTCTCACCTCCATGTCGTCAGAGGATTCTGAACAAATGTGTTAGTGGTTACTCACAGGACGGTGGTAAAACTCCAAAGCTGTTGCTGCCCTTCAATGGCCGAACATCTGCAGGAGATAAAAATATTATAAAAATACAGTATTAGACAGGTTTATAATGAATTACACGAGATATTTAACACATATAAAATGTAAATCTATAAAAGAGGATATATTTATTCTAGTATTGGTCTTTATTTCTGCTTAAACTCTTTGAACCTTGTCTTGAGCCAAGACTGAACTCTTTTAGACACATTCACTTTTATTGAGTCCACTGCATAAAAACTCTGTGGCTCATGATGAATCCCTGAAACTCATGGAGTTTTTAATACTTTTACAGTTTACTTGTATTTGATCTGAATAATGAAAGTCTGACTGAACACACTTCTACTGACTTTTATTTTTCACACTTGTGTTGATAATGACCAGTATTTTCTGTTGAATCAGATGAACTTCCAGGTCAAACACATAAAAGATAAATAAATGAAATATTAAATTCAGCTGGTGCTTTGTTTTAATCAAAAATTTCACAAAGTAAAATACAAGGCAGGATTTTACTTTGTGAAATTTTCTACTTCATATTCCAGTTTGCTCATGGAATGTTTATTATAGAAATGTATGTTTTCATTTATCAGTTATTCATGAATAGAACAAATAAATCAATGGTCTTTTTGAAGAGAGCAGGTAATATTTGTCCTTTTTTACACAAATATTGGAATTATGAATATAAGGTATATATATTTGATTTCAACTGAAAGGAAAACAATACACATTCTATTAATTGTAATTAACAGTATTAAGAAAGAGGACAAAAACTAAAACATCACAAACATATTTCCAGAGTGCAGCACTCACCAGATGCTGAGGCCATTGCGTGATCAGAGGTGAACTTTAGAGACTCTGCAGCTGCAGGAAACAGAGAATATGGTCATATTAGTTTATTCATCCATAAATACTGTGTAAGAAAGAAATGATCATCTTTTATTTTCAATCACCAGGAATTAAACTGAGTTTCTACAGAATCCAGCCTGCATCACGTGATGTGCCCAGCCCTGTCACAAAACCAGTTCTTCAGGCAAAACAACTCTTCCATCAATTACAGTACTGACTTTTAGACCTTAGGTTACTCAATAAAAACAAATAAAACACTGGGTTCTGAGTAAATAATGTAGTGACAAACTTTAAGTTACAGTATTTAATTAAATTAACTTTAGTTCTTTGGTAGAAAACATTTATCTTGATGTTGTTCGGGGGCAGTGCAGTTTAAGTACAGTCCATTTGTATAAATAAATCCTGCTCATTCTAATTTAAAGACACATAACTCGGGCTCTGACCTCATTACTCACTTGTTTAAATGAGATTGTTTTATTCATCGTTTAAAATTCCTGAGAAGGGTTCATGAACAGACAAAAACATGTCTGTGGAGGTTCTCAGTCATCCAGGTCATCTTGAAGAAAAAGTTAAAACAAAGGCATGTGGACTAGGTTTTCAAGGTGAAGACGTTTCCTCTTGGATTAAAAAACAAAATGTCTTCAAAACCTAGTCCACATGTTTTTGTTTTAACCTTTTCTTCAGACAAAAACATGCTTTAACTTCAACATTAATTGAGCAAAATTACAATAAAAAAAGTTTAAAATATTATGTAAAATATAATCAATAACCATACCTTAATAAAAAAAACTCTAGTACTAAGTGTGGTGTACTCACCAGTCCAGACTTAAACCCCTACAGTCCCTCGACACTGATGATCCACTGAGTCAGAAGAACATTTTCAAAACCAATAAATCAAGTGAACAAATCCCAGATCCTCTTCGACTCTGAAACCTTTAAGTGAAAAGAGACTCGAACTGTCTGAGTGTGAAGGATCAGCTCCGTCAGTGAAAACTGAAAGGAATTCTGAGAAAAGAACCGGTGTAACCTGTTGGACACATGTGACAAACATTCAGTGAGATGAAATAAATTCTACAAGTTTTCCAAAGTCAAGGTTAGAAAATAACATTAGCTTTAAAATTGCATTGTAATTATCTTTCTTTGTGAGTTTTATTGCCCTATGTTATGTGAAAGATTAAATACTTTCCACACTTCAGAAATGCTTTAAACATGAGCTAAAGTCTAACTCAAGAGGTAAATAAAAGAGTAGAACTATCAGGTTTATACCAGGTCCATACAAGTGTAAACCAGAGCATCACAGTGGTTCAAACAGAAATCAAGAACTGACTCTAAACCTTGAACCAAAACAAAAGTGTTCATGAGTCAGTGTTGTCTCAGGTTCTTGTGTCGAAGCACTGCTGCTGTTATTCTTTACACTTTGAGGCCTCACCTGCGAGAGATTTTTTTCAACAGCTGTGTACCTGCTCAGTTTTCCTCTGAACCTGAGAACACTGCCCACACAGCACCAGTCTCCAGTGTTTGAGGAACGAGTCGAGGAATTATCTCTTAAAAGTCTGAGTCACTAAAGGGCCAAGTCACGTCCAAATCAGTTTATTACAAATCAGAAAACTGTGCCCCTGTGTTCAGAGGGTGTGAGTGGGGGCAGGAACCTGTGTGTTAACCCTGTTATTCACTGGTGATCGAATAAAAAAGCCACATTTCTCTCTAAACAGCGTCACTTTGAGAGGATTCTAAACAATGACAATAATAAACCAAACACACAGTATTTCCTGTAACAACTATAACACCCTTAGTTTTTAACTTTGTTACAAGCCTTTAGAGGCAGTTCAGTTATAAACAAAAATATTATGTTTAGCTTTAAGAATAATCCCTGTTCACATTTTAACACTGTTCATGTTTGAACAGTTGAGCCTGAGTTTGTGGAACATTATTTGATACGTTATATTTTAATATTGTTCACCTTCACTTATTACAATAACATTGAACTAACTTCCTTTCATTTCAATAATTGAACTGAAGAGATGAATATTAGAATTGTACTTGAATAATCTACTGTTGCTAGATTTTGAGCGGCACAAAAAGAAGGACTCATCTTTCTAAAGCTGTTCCAGGTCGTGATGCAAAACCACTAAGAAAAGTTCAAATAGTGACAATAATCCAACACTTGTGACCAACACTGAACTCAACCTTATCTTAAGAAAAGAACAGAGACACTGTTTAGGTTTGGTTTGAAAAAAGACTTTTGGTTGATTTAAAATAAAAAACAAAGACAAAGTGAAACTATTTGCTGAGGTGTGTCTGACCTTCATTATGGAGTGTTTTTTTTAACTCAGTTCTTTATCTCTGTAATAGTTTAGATTTGGACTCAAGTGTCACGATGAAAATGTGCAAAAAAAAATAAGTCTGTGAACATTTCTAAGAGAAAAAAGTAATCATAAAATGATTTGGTTATTTCAATGACATACAATATTTACCCCAATAAATGAGACAACAGGGCCACCTGCTGGACTAAAGCAGGACTAAATCAGAGACTTCAGGTTTTAGGTTTGGAAAGATTTTATAAACCCCAGTATCACAAGGAATGGTGGGAAAAACAAAAACAAGAAACTGAAAAGAGAAAACAGGAAGAGCGAAGAAAACTGACACAGCTCCAGAACGAATATAAACAAGAACGAGAAAATTATAATAAAAAACTGGAAGAAGATCAAATCGGACAAGAAGAAGAGGAAAAGGAGCTGGAGGAAAAACATCAAAAACAGATGTATGAACTGAAGAGAACGTATGAAGAGGAAGCCAGAAAGAAAGCTGAAGAATTTAATGAATTCAAAGAGAATCACAAGAAGGAATTTGAGTCTCTGAAGAAAGAATATGAGACAAATCTGAAAGACAAAGATGAGAAATACGACCTTTTATACGCACTGTCAGATCACAAGGAGAGAAAAAAAATGGAAACACATCAGAAGGTTATCAATGATTTGGTGAAATGTGTGTCTAAGAATCCAAAATCCTCTCAAAACACACAAAACAAATACAGAGTGTGACAAATAAAGAGGAAAAAGAAATTCTGCAAAGAAACCATGAAAACGAGTTTAGTGACTTTCTACAAAGTCTTCTAACAGAGGAGGAAAAGTCAGAGTGTGTGATTTTATAAAATATGTCACATATTTACTTTGTTCAGGATGAATCTGTGACCGGTTCAAACTTAACAAACTTGTCCTAATCTTTCAAAAAGTAAAAAGTAAGCTTCTCCAAACTATCCTAAATGTAAACTACTCCAAGGGACTCGGTACCATTGAGTTAAGAGAAGTGTTCTGGCAGAAAGCAGAGACGTTAGTCTGGTGATAGTCTCTGTCTGTCTGGACCTGTACCAAAAGCTTTGGTTCAAAGTGTGGAGATCTCCGCTGTCTGGCTCGAATCACACTTGTTTAAAAAATTGGAAAGTGTATATTCTGTCTTGTGTTTAAAAAAAACAAAACTTAATAAATAGTAAAAAGTAGAGAACTTATAAACCTAATAAAGTGTTGATGTAGTTGCTGTTGATGTGACGTAATAAACAGTCTCAAGACCAGAACATGTTTAAATTATACTTTTATGATTCTTCAGTGAGTCCAAAAAGATGCTTTCCAGTCTCCATTTTCCCCAAAGTGACTTTTGTTCAGATAGTTGGAGACAGATGGAACTGAAATCTAAAATCCCAATGACAGTTTCCTGTTCCTTTTATTCTCTTGAAACAACACAAAGAAAGTAAGAAATTAAGATTCTTGCAACGTCAGGTCAACCTTCTCTCTCTGACCTTTAACCCAGAGCTCTGAACATGACCTTTAATAAATGTTAAAACAAATTAAACATTTATCTTGATCAAAGTCATTTAATGTTCCTTCTGAAGAGTATGTGCTGGATTATTGAGACTACATTATATTGGGTTGTTATCAGTTCATTTTTCATCCTATTGTTTATTTTATTATAAATGTTCTATTTTGTTTTGTGGCCTTTTGTGTTTGAGGTAATCTGTAAGGGTTATAGAAAAGAACCCTGATTAGAGAGTTAGAAATTGAACTTCCTGCAAATGTAATAGAAAAGAAGTGAAATATTATATATATTATAATAAGTGTAATATTCTCAGATTAAATGTCTGTTCTGTTAACATTAGCTCTGCCTGATATTTACTTACAAAGGGTCAAAGGGTAAACTGTGTATTGTATAAACTGTGGAGTCATAATAAAAATACTGAATGCTAACTACAACTTTGTAGATCTATATCTGTAACATAATGTCTTAAGTGTTGACAGAAAAAGCTAACACTGATTATATTTCAAAATATACTCACAAACTCGATTCCAAAAAATGTAAAAAATGGTGAATAAAAAAAATTATACAATAATTTAATCTAATAATCTTTTTTATTTTATTTATACTTATTTATTTTATTCAGAATACAATATAGATAACATATCAAATGTTGAAATGAAAGTGAGACATTTTGAAACGTCATGCCAAATATTGGCTCATTTTGGATTTCATGAGAGCTACACATGCCCAAAAAACTTGGATGTTAGAGTACAGGGTCAGACAAATGTCAAATGGCAGACGGTTGGTTTGGGATGATGATAGGAAGGTGTCTGTGAGATGTTCAGGCGATGTTTAGTCGGTTCTGCTTGAGTGAGCTCAGTGGCCTTGTCCTTGATGGAGTACAGAGAGTAACAGGAGGATAAGAAAAGACCCAGCTGCTGGCCAGACTTCTAACCGAGAGAAAGGACTTGGGAAAGGAGACAGAAATGTGTAATTTATATATTTTGATCGTTGGTAATTTATCCGGATCATAATCAGTTCTGGTTCTCAGCGACAGGTGCGTGCGTCCATTTCGTGGAGTAACCTTGATGTTTCCTATTCATGGTCAGGACCGTAATACCACGGAGCAGCTGACCGATCTGTTTCTAGATGTTGTCCACTCTTCTCTGGATCTAACCCTTCATATCCATTAAGCTGCGTAGCAGCTCACAGGTCTGACTCTCAGTGTTGTAAACTCTTTTCTGTTTGTCCACAGTCCGTGCTGAGATGTCAGTCAGCTCCTCGGACTGTGCGTCTCTTTGTTCTAATCCCTTCAGCTTGTCACTCACGTCACAGAAGCACAGTTTAATTTCATCAGACAGCAGCTGGGTAGATTTAAAGGCAGCTGTCTTACAAATGTTTTGATAGTTTAAGGCAGTCCCCAAACCAATGAGCAGGAACCTCACTATCATAAATCCAAAACGAAATACATCCTCAACGTCCTCCACGGACAGAACTTCTAAACACAGAACTTGCCAGTTCTTCCAGGCGTCCTGTGAGTATAGCCCCCCGCAAAGGTCCCACCATGGCAAATGGGTTCTCCTGGTGCACCCTTCTTATGGGCGCTCAGAGACCAGGTAATCAGATCCAGTTCCAGTTCTTAGGAGTCCAGCCAGCAGTCGAGTCAAAAAGAAATAAGAGAAATTTAGTATGACGATACGAGACAAAAGAAGCATACACCAGAGGCAGGAGGAGCAGGAGGAGCAGGAGGAGCAGGAGGAGCAGGAGGAGCAAGAGGAGCAAGAGGAGCAGGAGGAGCAAGAGGAGCAAGAGGAGCAGGAGGAGCAGGAAGAGCAGGAGGAGCAGGAGGAGACGTCTGTCTTGTCCGAGAGCAGGAAGTGTGTGTGTGTCTGGCAGACATTAGCGCTCCTGACGACAGACATTGTTGTAAATTCATTGTGTTTGTATTGTGTATATATTCTTTCTGCTCCATTTGGGGTTTTTCTGTTTCATGCTCTTCTTTGAACAGGTACAGTCTCTCTGGCACTGTCCTAATCTATCCCCTGTGCAGAGGCATATTGGCATGCCCTTTTTTGGGATTAACTCTCCTAAAATCCATCACACAATGTTTCTCCTGCTGGGATGTAAGTGCCAGCAAACTAAAAACACTGTTTCTGAATATCTCTGTTTGGATTAACACTGACATTTAGTTGAATAAAGACATGGATACAGAACATGTTGCTGAATCTAAATTCCTGTTTGTTTGCTAGATTTGACTGAAATGACCTAAACTGACTTACCTGGATTCTTCTTCAGCTCTTTCCGACAGATAAATGAGCCCGTCGCCCTGTGTTTGTTCTTATTTAGATGCCTCTCTTCCCAGAACTGCTTTAGTCTTGTCTTCAAGGTGCATTTAGAAGTGAAGAATTCAAATGTTTAATGGCTTTGTGGAATAAGCCTCTGTTGTTGTGTGTCTCTCAGGACCATTTTAAGTTTGTTTTTGAGTTTATCTCTTGTTAAATATATCACTTAGAGTTCAGATTCCACCTGTAGGCCTTTCGTCACTGACCCTCGACCCACTGCAGAGGATTATTAGTGAGTTTGGGGATTTGACAGAGTTGTGACCCATGACCTCCTCTGTTGGGTCTGGGGGGGTCTTCATCAGTTTGTCAGTTTGAGTTGGGGGTGTGGCTAAAGTCAATAACCTTTAGAATGGCTCCATTTATAAAAGCTCTCCTGAGACTCCTGTATTCCTCGACACAAGCCGAGCTATTGCTAAGCTATTTTATATTAAATTAATATCACATTAAGTGCATAAAAATAAGAGGAATGAAGTCATATTTGCTGTAAAGACATGTTAATTAGCAGAGCTGTAAAGAGTACCTGAAAGCTATACTTGAGTAAAAGTACAGATACCTTACTGTAAAAATTACTCCACTACAAGTTACAAGTCACCAATTTAAATACAACTTGAGTAAAAGTCTTAAAGTATCCCATTTTAAAAGTATTTTACTCGTACTGAATATTGGCTCAATGATGCACTAGACCTCAACACAACGAGATATTATAGGTCAGTAAAAATAAGAAAGTTTATTTATGGTTTTACTTCCTAAAAGAAAAGAAATTGAACACCTCAATATTTCGACACGGCAGAACAAAAACACAGATTAAACAAGTCTGTCCAAGTCAAACTCAAGTGCTCAAAAAAAGTTAAGCATTTTCAAAAAAGTTTTTTTCAGGCTGCGGATTCACGTTCACAACGGAGTAACACATTTAGACAAATAGTATCCAGTACCTTCAATAGCCTGCAGATGGCGGTATCGCCTCTTACACCCAAGAAACAAGCCTTGGCAGACAAAGTTGACTTGACGCACAAACACAATGTCGCGAGTAACAGTAAGTGTCAGTTCAAATGTAGTGGAGTAAAGAGTACAAGTATTCAATCAAAAATGTAGTTGAGTAAAGAGTAAAAGTTACTTATATTTTTGATACTCAGTACAAGTACAAAGTAGCCAAAATATACTTAAGTACAGTAACGAAGTACATTTACTTAAGTACTTTACACCTCTGTTAATTAGTAACTGGCATGCATTTATGCAGTGCTTTTCTACCTTCTTGAAAAGATGCTCAAGAGCAGTCATGGATAATTCCTGAGTGGAGTCTGGTCGGACAAACAGGAAAAAGAGACGTGGCGTGTCAATAACAGCTGCTAAACGGTTGTTGTTGTCATTTTAGAAAGATGAGGATCCAAACATCCTCGCTCACGTTCAGTCTTTGCTGATCCTGATGGGGCGGCCGTGCTTTAGTGAGACTCAGTTATTACTTTATTCACAATTTAAACAAGAGTAATGTTTAAGTTACTACCTTTATCCTGTGTTTGTTTTGTTTCAGAAATACTGGATGGCAGCCCATGTGCGTCATGTTTAGCTTGCCCCGTGATCATTTTGTGAATAAATGTGCCAAACTGCTTTGATCTTCTGGTTTATTGCATTCTTACAGACGCTAATGGTGGTAAATAAATTCTCTGAACCACAAACTTACTCCCGTTCAAACAAAACACCCTGCCTCATTTATTTTGTATCCACGCTTTAATCATTACTGATATAACACCTTCTCTTATAGATCAGGAAAATCTGGCCCTTTAAGTTAAGACTTTGTTATAAGAATTCTATATCCTTGTGTTATTCAGAGAGACACGTAGACAGAGTATATTTAAAAAGCAAATGGCCAGGTTTAATTCTTGCAAGAAGAAGCAAAGCAGACACGTATCAAAGGTACAGAGTGAGGTTTGCTTAAAGAAGTAAACAAAACATGAGATTTTATATCACTGCAGTGGGGGCTGTCAGAGGGAGGTGTATCTCTCATACACCCTCCTCAAGGCCCCAGCTCCAGGTGCAGAAGTCCTCTGGCAAACCATGTATCTAGTTATGTCTACTCCATGCTTGGACTAACATGGAGGACATGACATGATTTGACATGATTTGACATGACAATTATAATAATAAAAATTATTCATCAATTTTTTTTTTTACATTTTTGGTCAAACTCAAAAGAAAAACTTTGAAAGCACTAGACCTTGAGTTCAAACTTTATAGACTCAGCTCAACTAACAGTGAATACACAAACTGGAACATAATGCATTGCTTTAACGAGTAAGAGGTAGATTTTAGTGAGGTTTTAGTTAAAATGGTAAATTGTGTAAACTCCAGTTGTTGGAATGAGCTGGAGTTTAGGAGCACTTGCGGTGGACGATGGTGGGACCGGCCTCGTCGTAATCCACTTTTGTCACCAACATTTCCTCAAAGGTGGACAGAGTTGCAAAGATTGAGCCGCCGATCCAAACCGAGTGCTTCCTCTCAGACGGAGCCACAACCTACACGACAGGGAAGAAAATAAACACAATTTCTAATGTATTTAAATCTTTATAGTCAGTTTATTGTATAAGTGTTGTCGGACTGGAGACTGCTCTCGGTCTTGTCTTGGTTTTGAACTGCTTCTTACTCGGCCAAGACCAACGAAGACCACATATGGTCATTTTTCTACATGGGTCCTCGAGAGTTTTACTGGTAGAGCAGTCGTCCTTCAACCGGAAGGTTATAGGACTCCAGTTCATACTGTCGTTGTGTCCTTGGGCAAGACACTTAACCCCCCCTTGCCTCCAGTGCCTCTGCTCTGGTGTATAAATGTGTGAGAATATCTGGTGATGGCTGAAGGCTGTAGGCACAATGTCTGCTACGTCTCTGTCAGTCTGCCCCGGGACAGCTGTGGCTACCACCAGTGTGTGACTGTGGAGTGAACGAACATGTTTTGAGTCCCTTGGGAGAAAAGCTCAATATAAATTAAATCCATTATTATTATTATTATTATTATTATTATTATTATTTATTTTTTTTTTTTTTCTCCACAGTTCAGTTCTGCACTGTTGACGTTTGACAGTAAGAGGATCTGTTGCTGTATGATTTTGTGATAAAATAAGTGAGTAGTACCTTGAGTTTCACGTCCGGAGGAGCCAGAGCGGTGAGCTCCTTCTGCATGCGGTCGGCGAAGCCCGGGAACATGGTGGAGCCTCCTGAGAGCACGGTGTTGGCGTACAGGTCTTTACGGATGTCCACGTCACACTTCATGATGCTGTTGTACATCATCCTGTGGACACCATCAGATTCGTTTCCTGGAAACACAACAAAGATCAGACACTGTCATTTTATTTTAGAACAGCTGTATTTGTAAATGTGAGGCTGAAGGGTTACAGCAGGGTTTCTTAAGGTTTGTCGGTGAACCCATGTTATTTTGGGTTTAAATTTAAGCCGTGTCAAAGAGGCAGAGGAATGTAGTTTTTTTTTTTGTACAACCGAAGAACAGTTTGTAACTGAGTCTGTTTCTGTTCCTGACGAACAGACTGTTAGTAAACCTAATTTCTTATCATTTTTCAAGGCAAAACCCTCCATAGAACTGCAAGTGTTTTTTTTTACATTTTACACTTTTTTACATTTTTAGAGTTGGATGTGTTTAATTAAATAAATGCATGGCTCATACTGTTCTATTACAGTAAAGGTTAATATTGCTTTGTGAGTTTTTAAAATAAATGTTTTGTGCCTTTCAGTTAAGTTTATTAATTCCTACTTAAGATGTGTGTACTATCACTGAGTGACCATTCTGAGTACTACAGACCTGTTTTTGAATAAAACATTATTATACAAAAGTAACACAAAGTAAAACAACACAGGTCGGCTCGCAGTTAAACACTGCTTAAACACATCTACTTAGTTTTTTGTGTGGAATATTGTTTAGCAAAGCATTATTTTGTCATAATGTGAATGAAAGTGACATGTTTATTAGGCTGGTTGTTAAGATGGCGTCTTTGGAGCGAACTTTACAATGTTAAGACCTGAATATTGTGTCTCAATATTTTTATACAGTCTCTTTTTATTTAAGACATATGCAAATTTTGATATTTGTCTTCTGTCATTTTGTCTTATTTTTAGTTTGACCTGTTGAATGTCATTAAACCTGCTGACAACGCACTTTGGTCAGCAGAGTCTTTTAGAAGAAAAGTTTTATTCAGATAGTCTTAGCTGGGCGGCAGTAGCTCAGTGGTAGAGCGGCCGTCCTTCAACCAGAAGGTAGTAGGATCGATTCCCGCTCGCCCCACAGTTCATACTGTCGTTGTGTCCTTGGGCAAGACACTTAACCCACCTTGCCTCCAGTGACTGTAACACTGGTAATGTAATGTAATGTAAGTCGCTTTGGATAAAAGCGTCTGCTAAATGAATAAATGTAAATGTAAATGTAGCCATTTGCACCAGACGTGCACAAGGACTAATGTATGGAGCAATTTTATTTAATGACTACAGGACTGAAGGAAACACATAGACGTGTTACTGACCCAGGACAGAGGGATGGAACAGAGCCTCTGTGCAGCGGAGCCTGTGGTTGCCGATGGTGTTTCCGTCCGGAAGCTTGTAGCTCTTCTCCCGTTCAAACGAGGACTCTGCCTTCAGCATGTCCTCCTCAAAGTCCAGAGCCACGTAGCAGTTCTTCTCCTTAAAGCCCTGCGCGATCTCACGCTCGGCTGAAGAACGAGACAACAGTTTAACAATCCACCCCAAATCTTTTTATACAAAGAATTATTCTGGTACGTGTGGCCATAACAGCAGCAGCTTTAATACAGGTCCAAAACCAACTAAAGCCTGTTCAAATCCAACTAAAACCTGTTCAATCCAACTAAAACCTGTTCAAATCCAACTAAAACCTGTTCAAATCCATCTAAAACCTGTTCAAATCCAACTAAAACCTGTTCAAATCCATCTAAAACCTGTTCAAATCCAACTAAAACCTGTTCAATCCAACTAAAACCTGTACAAATCCAACTAAAACCTGTTCAAATCCATCTAAAACCTGTTCAAATCCAACTAAAACCTGTTCAATCCAACTAAAACCTGTTCAAATCCATCTAAAACCTGTTCAAATCCAACTAAAACCTGTTCAAATCCATCTAAAACCTGTTCAAATCCAACTAAAACCTATTCAAATCCATCTAAAACCTGTTCAAATCCAACTAAAACCTGTTCAATCCAACTAAAACCTGTTCAAATCCAACTAAAACCTGTTCAATCCAACTAAAACCTGTTCAAATCCAACTAAAACCTGTTCAAATCCATCTAAAACCTGTTCAAATCTAACTGAAACCTGTCCAAATCCAACTAAAACCCATTCAAATCCAACACACATTAAGTGTTGGTCCAGCTGTGACACTGGTGTTTGAATGTGTGAGTGTGTTTGGTGGGGGTTGGAGGGGCTGTTATATATTTATAAATTAAAACCTTTACTTGTAGAGAGTGTTGGGACTTGGTCATTTTCCTCTCATTAAATGTGGCCCTCTTTGCTAAAGTTTGAACACCTCTGGGTTAAAGCAACAATTAGTAACTTTTCTGTAATGCGGGAATGAGGACTCAAGTGCGCACAAGACAGTGAAGGTAAGTGATACTTTATTAAAGTACAGATAGTGATAGGAAGCTGGAGAGATGGGCTGAGAGTTGGAGTTGAACCATGAAGCTGAACCAAGACCTGGTGCCGAACCGGTGACTGGAGACCAAGCTGGAGAGCTGGGCTGAGAGTTGGAGTGAGCCGTGGAGCTGCGCCGAAGCCTGGAGCCGAGTCGGTGACTGGGGCCAAGCTGGGGAGCTGGACTGAGAGTTGGAGTGAGCCGTGGAGCAGCGCCGAAGCCTGGAGCCAAGTCGGTGACTGGGACCAAGCTGGATAGCTGGGCTGAGAGTTGGAGTGCAGGCTGGAGAGAGGACTGAGACAAGAGCTGGAACAAACGCTGGAAACATTCACACAAAGTATGCTGAACTATCTGGCAGGGAAGAGGTGGACAGGAGAGGTTTAAATACCTCACTGATGGTAATAGGTTACAGGTGCTTGGGACAGGTGGCAGTGATGAGATGAAGGAGAGAGAAGGAAAGTGGAGTGGATCCCTGAGAGACACGGAGTGGATCTGACACTTTTCACTCAGGCCCAGTGACGGACTAAAGGAGGCTTTATGGATTAGTTCGCCGGTGTTTACCTGAGGCGATGAAGCTGTAGCCCCTCTCGTCCAGGATCTTCAGCATGTGGTCGGTCAGGTCTCCTCCGGCCACGTCCAGTCTGAGGACGGCTTCAGGCAGAGCAGAGCCGTTAACGACTGGCACCGTGTGAGTGACGCCGGCTCCAGAGAGCTGCATTAACAGTCTCTATAGAGAGTGTGTTTTCTTTTAGAGAGTGTGTTTTCTATTAGAGAGTGTGTTTTCTTTTAGAGAGTGTGTTTTCTTTTAGAGAGTGTGTTTTCCTTTAGAGAGTGTGTTATCTATTAGAGAGTGTGTTTTCTTTTAGAGAGTGTGTTTTCTATTAGACAGTGTGTTTTCTATTAGAGAGTGTGTTTTCTTTTAGAGAGTGTGTTTTCTATTAGAGAGTGTGTGTTATAATATTTTTTATTATTATATTGTTTATATTGTTTATAGTTACTGGGTGCTCATAGTTCTCTACAGGTCATGTCAAATCATGTCATGTCCTCCATGTTAGTCCAAGCATGGAGTAGACATAACTAGAGAATGGCTTGCCATGGGACTTCTGCACCTGGAGCTGGGGCCTTGGGGAGGGTGTATGGAAGATACACCTCCCTCTGACAGCCCCCACTGCAGTGATATAAAATCTCATGTTTTGTTTACTTCTTTAAGCAAAACGCACTCTGTACCTTTGATCCATGTGTTTGCTTCATTCTTGCAAGAATTAAACCTGGCCTTTCGCTTTTTATAATATAATCTGTCTCCGTGTCTCGCTGGATAATATAAGGATAAAGAATTCTTATAACAGTGTGTTTTCTATTAGAGAGTGTGTTTTCTTTTAGAGAGTGTGTTTTCTTTTAGAGAGTGTGTTTTTTTTTATTAGAGAGTGTGTTAAAAGTCCAACCTGTGCAGTGACCGGAGGCGTACAGAGACAGCACGGCCTGGATGGACAAGGACATGGCTGGAGTTTTGAAAGTCTCGAACATGATCTGAAAACAAGTCAGTGTTTCTCTTTAGAGACGGCTGCTCTGAGAAATATGGTGCAACACATTTTCAGTCAGTTTATGGAGTTAAAGTAAATGCAGACCTGGGTCATCTTCTCTCTGTTGGCCTTGGGGTTTAGGGGGGCCTCTGTGAGCAGGACGGGGTGCTCTTCAGGCGCCACGCTCAGCTCGTTGTAGAAAGTGTGATGCCAGATCTGTAACAAACAGGGGTTCGATCAGATTTCAGATCAGTTTTCTGTAAGTTGAAAGCTTTTTTTATTTTTATTATGTCAAATTTAAATTCAGTGTCAGAGCTGGTCCATGACCTGAGAGGACAGTTCTGTCAAAGTAAAGCTGCAGACCAAATTAAAAGAAGATTTAACCCTCTCTATGTTGTCCCAGTTGGTGATGACGCCACGTTCGATGGGATACTTCAACCTCAGGTCCTCCCTCAGCCTCTGGACCTCGTCTCCCACGTAACTGTCCTTTTGGTCCATTCCCACAATCTGACCCCAAGAACAACCAGAGCATTAGACAGGATAATCCAACTAAAACCTGTTCAAATCCAACGTAAACTCACTCTAATCCAAGTAGAACCTCATTTTATACAAAATATAAATATATATATATATATATTTTATTTTTTTGCAGACAATCTCCGTCGGCCATTTCCCATTAAACCTGCTGGAGCTGCACTTATAAAATGCAGACACATAAATGCACAGTACAGCCACAGCTAGTTCAGTCTGTCCCAGTAAATATGCTGTGTCTGTAAAAAGAGTCTGATACTTACACAGTATCGGGAGAAACCCACGACGGAGGGGAATGAGCTGAGGAGCATCGTCTCCAGCAAAACCAGCTTTGATCATCCCAGAGCCATTGTCAATGACCAGGGTTCCTTTGGCCGCCATTTTCTGTAAAAGTCCATTCAGGTTAATTTATGCCTCATACAGAGCAGCACCAGCACACTTCAGTCCGAGAAACTGAACTGTAAACTGAACTGAAAACAGCAGTAGAAGACCACAGGAACAGTCACACACTTAACATTTCATATCATTTAGTTCCTCAGAGAATTTTGGTATTGGAAAGACAACATCTTACCTGTGATGTACCTGAGCTGTTACCTGTTATGTACCTGAGCTGTACCTGAGCTGTACCTGTGATGTACCTGAGCTGTTACCTGTGCTGTACCTGAGCTGTACCTGAGCTGTACCTGTGATGTACCTGAGCTGTTACCTGTGCTGTACCTGAGCTGTACCTGAGCTGTTACCTGAGCTGTTACCTGTGATGTACCTGAGCTAATACCTGTGATGTACCTGAGCTGTTACCTGTGATGTACCTGAGCTAATACCTGTGATGTACCTGAGCTGTTACCTGTGATGTACCTGAGCTGTTACCTGTGATGTACCTGAGTTGTTACCTGTGATGTACCTGTGCTAATACCTGTGATGTACCTGAGCTAATACCTGTGATGTACCTGAGCTGTTACCTGTGATGTACCTGAGCTGTTACCTGTGATGTAGCTGAGCTGTTACCTGTGATGTAGCTGAGATGTTACCTGTGATGTACCTGAGCTGTTACCTGTGATGTAGCTGAGCTGTTACCTGTGATGTACCTGAGCTAATACCTGTGATGTACCTGAGCTGTTACCTGTGATGTACCTGAGCTGTTACCTGTGATGTACCTGAGCTAATACCTGTGATGTACCTGAGCTAATACCTGTGATGTACCTGAGCTGTTACCTGTGATGTACCTGAGCTGTTACCTGTGATGTACCTGAGCTAATACCTGTGATGTACCTGAGCTAATACCTGTGATGTACCTGAGCTGTTACCTGTGATGTAGCTGAGCTGTTACCTGTGATGTAGCTGAGCTGTTACCTGTGATGTACCTGAGCTGTTACCTGTGATGTACCTGAGGTAATACCTGTGATGTACCTTTTTTCATTTATTTTTTCATTTATTTTATTTATTTAAACAGGGACAGTGTAAAATATACATTAACCTTGATAAGGAGAGATGCATTTTACCAGGTTATAGCACGTGTGCTAATTTACACCTGCAGTCCCTGGGCAGGCTGATGTAAACAAAACAAGTTAATACATTTATAATAATAAAATAAAATAATAGAATAATAATCACATAAAATATAAAGAATAAAATAATCACATCCTGCAATCATTCCTCGGTATGCATTTACAAATACACTCTCACATACACATCAAATTCAGTACTAAACATTATGTAAACAGGTTTGTTGTAAAAGAAGCCATTTTTTGACCTCATGTGAAAAAATGTTAAAATTCACACATGTGGTTAATTCAGTTGGCAAATTATTCCACCGTCTGATGGCCACACTTGAAAAGGCTGAGCTACCAAGTGCTGTTTTACACAAAGGAATTGTACACTACTTGAACAGCCGACCGAGTGGCTCGAGATTGATTTTCTGATCTCAGTAGGATAAACTTTTTTAAGGGAGGAGCTGCAGTACCATTTATTATCTTAAACAAAAGACAGAGATTTGAATATATAATTGTATTTTCAAAACTTAATAAACTACGTTTTTTGAGAATATGACAATGATGAAATGAGTTTTCTTATCAAGTACCTTGAGAGAACTTTTGTATAATGATTCCAGGGGCCTTAGTGTTGTTTTACAGGCTTGTGACCAACTCGTCATGCAGTAGCGAAAGTGCGAGAATATAAACGCATTTAGATATAGATTAGATGCATCTATGGTCAAAGAGTTCCTAATATATCTAAACTGTGCAATATTGAGTTTCAACGTATTAGTTACCTTTTAATATGTTTTTTAAAATTTAAATTTGGGTCAAGAGTAACTCCTAAATATTTAAAATGGTCAACCCTTGATATTTCCTGACCTTCAATTATAATTTTGATTCAGTTTTACATGATGAAAACTTACGCCGATTTGTGAAAAACATAGAAACTGTTTTGTCAACGTTCAATGTTAAATGGGAGTTTTTCAACCAGTTGGAAATCTTTTTCATTTCCTCAGTTAACTTTTGGGCAACATCCTTAACAGTTTTACCATGAATATACACCACTGTGTCATCAGCATACATGATCATTTTAGCATTAGTACACACAGATGGAAAATCATTTATATAAAGTGAAAACAACAGGGGCCCTAATATAGAGCCCTGTGGTACACCCATGGTACATGCTCGTAGGGGAGATGATACATTGTTTACTAAAACACACTGCTGCCTTGCACCAAGGAAAGATTGAATCCAGTTTATTGTACTTCTACTAATAGAGAGATTTGTTAATTTATCTATCAGTAGTTCGTGATTTACTGTATCAAATGCCTTACGCAAGTCAAGGAAGACCGCTCCGACAACACCTCCTCTATCCAAACTTGATTTTATTTCCTCTATTAAGTAGCAACATGCTGTCTCTGTTGAGTAACGTTTTCTGAAACCAAACTGAAGAGAATGTAATGCAGCATTATGATCAAGATGTTCCTCTAGCTGCGCTGCAACTACTTTTTCAAACACTTTGGAGATAGTGGGAAGGATGCTTATTGGTCGATAGTTGGAGACCTGGAGCTTGTCTCCTGACTTATGAATAGGCTTTACTATAGCTGTTTTCAGAGCTATAGGAAAAATACTTTCATTTATAGATTGATTTATCACTTTAGTTAAAACTGGAGTCAAAATGTCCCTGTGCTCTTTTAGAAACACAGAATCAATGGCAAAAATATCTTTAGATTTACTATTATTTAAGTGTGATATTACCTTTAAAACTGTCCCTTCATCTACATAAGATAATTTAAAAAATGATTCATCACAATTATAATTATATACAGATATTGGTTTTGGAAATGTATCAGCCAAAACCCGCACAGAATCTAAAAAATAGTTATTAAAATGTGTTGCTACCACTGTATTATCATTTTGAATAGCTCCATTTATTTTAAGTTGTACTTGATCACAATGTATCTTTTCTTTTCCAAGTAATTTATCCATACTTTTCCAAAGAAGTTTACTATTACCTTTTGCCTCTTTAATCAAATTTAAATAAAAGTTTACCTTGGCTTTTCTAAGCTGCGTAGTAACTTTATTCCTTAAATTTTTATATACATAATGATCAGTTGATAATTTTGATTTTAAAAAAGTTTTAAGTGCCAGATCCCTCTGCTTCACTAGATTCCAAAGAGAGCTACTAAACCATGGCAACTTCTTTTTATTAGGCCCGAGCCGGTGATGGCCGGGAGGGCCTATTGTTTTTGCTCGGATTTTTTTTTTTTTTTTTTTATCTTTCTTGTCGACCTATGATCCTAAATTTGACCCAGTGAACATGCACGAAAAGTCATTATATTGGTCCCAGACTTCAAGCTCGGCGAAAAATTTATGTATTTGAAGTTGCCGAAAAAAAAATACGAAAAATGACTCAGTGGCGACCCCTACAAAATCAAAATACATTGGGCCTATGGAAAGTGAAAGTAACTTTTTTCCAACGTAGAAAAATGAAACTTGGTATATCCATAGGACACCTCAGAACAAACAGAAAAGTCAATGACAGTCACACCTAAACTTAACAGGAAGTCCGCCATGTGGGGTGAAACACGCGGCCACTAAAATCGCACCCCTTGCGCAGAAAGATGCAAATCATTGTGTTTTAATCTAAATGGCCCCAAATTTGGTGAGTATCATCTAGACACGTGTGCCAACCAAAGTTGTGACTTTGTTGTTGATATCTTATCGGGTATGGGTGTGGCAAGCCTGTAACGAGGTGGCCATTTTTGTGAAAAATAAAGCGTCTCTTAACTCTCAAATGCCTTCTCGGATCGAGTTGGACCCAAAAAGCCGTTTGTGCACATTCATGACCTGAACACAAAAATATGTAAATAAAAGGGTTATCTTTAGAAATGGCTCTCCAGCGCCCCTACAAACTTATAATGGACCCAAGAATTTAGTTTGTCATAGAGACATAAAATTTTGTACACACATCTCTTATGTCATGACGAGCATAAAAGCCAATGACAACCACCCCTATCTATAAATGTGTTGCCATAGCAACATCCCAAAAATGTGAAAAAGTCAATGGGAAGTGAAATTTTTAGTTTGTTGTAGGCAAATAAAACTTGGTACACACATCCACCATGGGCTTATGAACAAAAAGCCAATGGGGACCACACCCTATCACACACAGGAAGGCGGCCATTTTGAATTGAAAATGTGAACCGACTTAAAATACACCTCTTTTTAAAAGTACACAGAAAAAGCTGCTTCATTCCACAGACACCAAACTTGGGCAAAATGAGCTAAACACATGTATGTAAATGAGACAAGTGTTTTTCTAGACTTTTTGCTCGAGTTATATTTTTTTATTATAATTCGGTATATATTTTTTATTATAATTTTTCTGTAAAATGATCCTCAATTTAACCCAGTAAACGAACAACTAAAAGTCATTTTTATTGGTCCCAGACTTCAAGCCTGGCAAAAATGTATGTATTTGAAGTCCCCAAAAAAATACGAAAAATGACTCAGTGGCGGCCCCTAGAAAAGTCAAAATACATTGGGCCTATGGAAAGTGAAAGTAACTTTTTCCAACGTAGAAAAATGAAACTTGGTATATCCATAGGACACCTCAGGGCAAACAGAAAAGTCAATGACAGTCACACCCTAAACTTAACAGGAAGTCCGCCATGTGGGGTGAATGCGCCACTAAATCGCACTTGCGCAGAAAGATGCAAATCATTGTGTTTTAATCTAAATGGCCCCAAATTTGGTGAGTATCATCTAGACACGTGTGCCAACCAAAGTTGTGACTTTGTTGTTGTTGATATCTTATCGGGTATGGGTGTGGCAAGCCTGTAACGAGGTGGCCATTTTTGTGAAAATAAAACGTCTCTTAACTCTCAAACGCCTTCTCGGATTGAGTTGGACCCAAAAAGGCGTTTGTGCACATTCATGACCTGAACAAAAAATATGTAAATAAAAGGGTTATCTTTAGAAATGGCTCTCCAGCGCCCCTACAAACTTATAATGGGACCCAAGAATTTAGTTTGTCATAGAGACATAAAATTTGGTACACACATCTCTTATGTCATGAGCATAAAAGCCAATGACAACCACCCCTATCTATAAATGTGTTGCCATAGCAACGTCCCAAAAATGTGAAAAAGTCAATGGGAAGTGAAATTTTTAGTTTGTTGTAGGCAAATGAAACTTGGTACACACATCCACCATGGGCTTATGAACAAAAAAGCCAATGGGGACCACACCCTATCACACACAGGAAGGCGGCCATTTTGAATTGAAAATGTGAACCGACTTAAAATACACCTCTTTTTTAAAAGTACACAGAAAAAAGCTGCTTCATTCCACAGACACCAAACTTGGGCAAAATGAGCTAAACACATGTATGTAAAAGAGACAAGTTTTTCTAGACTTTTTGCTCGAGTTATATTTTTTTTTATAATTTCGTATATATTTAGGCCCGAGCCGGTGATGGCCGGGAGGGCCTATTGTTTTTGCTCGGATTTTTTTTTTTATCTTTCTTTTCCACCTATGATCCTAAATTTGACCCAGTGAACATGCACTAAAAGTCATTTTTATTGGTCCCAGACTTCAAGCTCAGCAAAAAATTTATGTATTTGAAGTCGCTAAAAAAATATGAAAAATGACTCAGTGGCGACCCTACAAAAGTCAAAATACATTGGGCCTATGGAAAGTGAAAGTAACTTTTTCCAACGTAGAAAAATGAAACTTGGTATATCCATAGGACACCTCAGGGCAAACAGAAAAGTCAATGACAGTCACACCCTAAACTCAACAGGAAGTCCGCCATGTGGGTGAAACGCGCCACTAAAATCGCACTTTGCGCAGAAAGATGCAAATCATTGTGTTTTAATCTAAATGGCCCCAAATTTGGTGAGTATCATCTAGACACGTGTGCCAACCAAAGTTGTGACTTTGTTGTTGATATCTTATCGGGTATGGGTGTGGCAAGCCTGTAACGAGGTGGCCATTTTTGTGAAAATAAAACGCCTTAACTCTCAAACGCCTTCTCGGATCGAGTTGGACCCAAAAAGGCGTTTGTGCACATTCATGACCTGAACACAAAAATATGTAAATAAAAGGGTTATCTTTAGAAATGGCTCTCCAGCGCCCCTACAAACTTATAATGGGACCCAAGAATTTAGTTTGTCATAGAGACATAAAATTTGGTACACACATCTCTTATGTCATGACGAGCATAAAAGCCAATGACAACCACCCCTATCTATAAATGTGTTGCCATAGCAACGCCCCAAAAATGTGAAAAAGTCAATGGGAAGTGAAATTTTTAGTTTGTTGTAGGCAAATAAAACTTGGTACACATCCACCATGGGCTTATGAACAAAAAAGCCAATGGGGACCACACCCTATCACACACAGGAAGGCGGCCATTTTGAATTGAAAATGTGAACCGACTTAAAATACACCTCTTTTTTAAAAGTACACAGAAAAAAGCTGCTTCATTCCACAGACACCAAACTTGGGCAAAATGAGCTAAACACATGTATGTAAATGAGACAAGTGTTTTTCTAGACTTTTTTGCTCGAGTTATATTTTTTTTATTATAATTTGGTATATATTTAGGCCCGAGCCGGTGATGGCCGGGAGGGCCTATTGTTTTTGCTCGGATTTTTTTTTTTTTTTTTTTTTATCTTTATTGTGACCAAATGATCCTAAATTTGACCCAGTGAACATGCACAAAAGTCATTATATTGGTCCCAGACTTCAAGCCTGGCAAAAAATGGTTATGTATTTGAAGACGCTAAAAAAATACGAAAAAATGACTCAGTGGCGACCTACAAAATCAAAATACATTGGGCCTATGGAAAGTGAAAGTAACTTTTTCCAACGTAGAAAATGAAACTTGGTATATCCATAGGACACCTCAGGGCAAACAGAAAAGTCAATGACAGTCACACCCTAAACTTAACAGGAAGTCCGCCATGTGGGGTGAAACGCGCCACTAAAATCGCACTTGCGCAGAAAGATGCAAATCATTGTGTTTTAATCTAAATGGCCCCAAATTTGGTGAGTATCATCTAGACACGTGTGCCAACCAAAGTTGTGACTTTGTTGTTGATATCTTATCGGGTATGGGTGTGGCAAGCCTGTAACGAGGTGGCCATTTTTGTGAAAATAAACGCCTCTTAACTCTCAAACGCCTTCTCGGATCGAGTTGGACCCAAAAGGCGTTTGTGCACATTCATGACCTGAACACAAAAATATGTAAATAAAAGGGTTATCTTTAGAAATGGCTCTCCAGCGCCCCCTACAAACTTATAATGGACCCAAGAATTTAGTTTGTCATAGAGACATAAAATTTTGTACACACATCTCTTATGTCATGACGAGCATAAAAGCCAATGACAACCACCCCCTATCTATAAATGTGTTGCCATAGCAACGCCCCAAAAAATGTGAAAAAAGTCAATGGGAAGTGAAATTTTTAGTTTGTTGTAGGCAAATAAAACTTGGTACACACATCCACCATGGGCTTATGAACAAAAAAGCCAATGGGGACTACACCCTATCACACACAGGAAGGCGGCCATTTTGAATTGAAAATGTGAACCGACTTAAAATACACCTCTTTTTAAAAGTACACAGAAAAAAGCTGCTTCATTCCACAGACACCAAACTTGGGCAAAATGAGCTAAACACATGTATGTAAATGAGACAAGTGTTTTTCTAGACTTTTTGCTCGAGTTATATTTTTTTATTATAATTCGGTATATATTTTTTATTATAATTTTTCTGTAAAATGATCCTCAATTTAACCCAGTAAACGAACAACTAAAAGTCATTTTTATTGGTCCCAGACTTCAAGCCTGGCAAAAATTTATGTATTTGAAGTCAAAAAAAATACGAAAAATGACTCAGTGGCGGCCCCTACAAAAGTCAAAATACATTGGGCCTATGGAAAGTGAAAGTAACTTTTTTCCAACGTAGAAAAATGAAACTTGGTATATCCATAGGACACCTCAGGGCAAACAGAAAAGTCAATGACAGTCACACCCTAAACTTAACAGGAAGTCCGCCATGTGGGGTGAAACGCTACCACTAAAATCGCACTTTGCGCAGAAAGATGCAAATCATTGTGTTTTAATCTAAATGGCCCCAAATTTGGTGAGTATCATCTAGACACGTGTGCCAACCAAAGTTGTGACTTTGTTGTTGATATCTTATCGGGTATGGGTGTGGCAAGCCTGTAACGAGGTGGCCATTTTTGTGAAAATAAAACGTCTCTTAACTCTCAAACGCCTTCTCGGATCGAGTTGGACCCAAAAAGGCGTTTGTGCACATTCATGACCTGAACAAAAATATGTAAATAAAAGGGTTATCTTTAGAAATGGCTCTCCAGCGCCCCTACAAACTTATAATGGACCCAAGAATTTAGTTTGTCATAGAGACATAAAATTTTGTACACACATCTCTTATGTCATGCATCCAATGACAACCACCCCTATCTATAAATGTGTTGCCATAGCAACGTCCCAAATGTGAAAAAGTCAATGGGAAGTGAAATTTTTAGTTTGTTGTAGGCAAATAAAACTTGGTACACACATCCACCATGGGCTTATGAACAAAAGCCAATGGGGACCACACCTATCACACACAGGAAGGCGGCCATTTTGAATTGAAAATGTGAACCTGACTTAAAATACACCTCTTTTTAAAAGTACACAGAAAAAGCTGCTTCATTCCACAGACACCAAACTTGGGCAAAATGAGCTAAACACATGTATGTAAAAGAGACAAGTGTTTTTCTAGACTTTTTGCTCGAGTTATATTTTTTTATTATAATTCTGGTATATATTTTTTATTATAATTTTTCTGCAACCTGAGCTAATACCTGTGATGTACCTGAGCTGTTACCTGTGATGTACCTGAGCTGTTACCTGTGATGTACCTGAGCTAATACCTGTGATGTACCTGAGCTGTTACCTGTGATGTACTGAGCTGTACTGAGCTGTACCTGTGATGTAGCTGAGCTGTTACCTGTGATGTAGCTGAGCTGTTACCTGTGATGTACCTGAGCTGTTACCTGTGATGTACCTGAGCACTGTGATGTATCAATTTGTTTTTGATGTACCTGAGCTGTTACCTGTGCTGTAATGAGTCTGTACAGCTGTTGGAAATAAATGATTTCCTGAGCCAGGATTACCTTCTGTACCTGAGCTGTTACCTGTTATGTACCTGAGCTGTACCTGAGCTGTACCTGTGATGTACCTGAGCTGTTACCCAAATTTGCTAAAGCACGACATACCTGAGCTGTACCTGAGCTGTACCTGAGCTGTTACCCTTTATGAGCTGTTACCTGAGATGTACCTGAGTTTTACCTGTGATGTACCTGAGCTGTATACCTGTGATGTACCTGAGCTGTAAACTTAAAATAATATTGAGCTGTTACCTGTGATGTACCTGAGCTGTTACCTTTAGCTGTACCTGAGCTGTTACCTGTGATGTACCTGAGCTAATACCTGTTTGATGTACCTGAGCTAATACCTGTGATGGATACCTGATATGTTACCTGTGATGTGCTGAGCTGTTACCTGTGATGTACCTGAGCTGTTTTGTGATGTACCTGAGCTGTTACCTGTGATGTACCTGAGCAATACCTGTGATGTACCTGAGCTAGTAATATCTGGTTTATTTGTAAATACCTGAAGATCAATACCTGTGATGGGAGCTGTTACCTGTGATCTAGTAGCTGAGCTTATACCTGTGATGTACCTGAGCTGTTACCTGTGATGTATCCTGAGTTTTACCTGTGATGTAGCTGAGCTGTTTACCTGTGATGTACCTGAGCTAATACCTGTGATGTAGCTGAGCTGTTACCTGTGATGTACCTGAGCTAAATACCTGTGATGTACCTGAGCTGTTAGTGATGTACGAGCTGTACCTGAGCTGTTACCTGTGATGTAGCTGAGCTGTTACCTGTGATGTATCTGAGGTGTTACCTGTGATGTACCTCAAAGTTTGCAGCTGGAATACCTGTTGATGACCTGAGCTAATACCTGTGATGTACCTGAGCTGTTACCTGTGCTGTACCTGAGCTGTACCTGAGCTGTCCTGTGATGTAGCTGAGCTGTTACCTGTGAATTGTAAACACCTGAGCTGTTACCTGTGATGTACCTGAGCTGTTACCTCAGTAAGTACACAGATAATGTACCTGAGCTTTGAGTCCATGTGCTGTACCTGAGCTGTTACCTGTGAAATCACCTGAGCTGTACCTGAGCTGCCATGTGATGTACCTGAGCTGTTACCTGTGATGTACCTGAGCTGATTACCTGTGATGTACCTGAGCTGTTACCGTTGTTTGAAGTAACAATAGTCTGTGATGTACCTGAGCTGTTACCTTTTAGATGTACCTGAGCTGTTACCTGTGATGTACCTGAGCTGTTACCTGTGATGTACCTGAGCTGTTACCTGTGATGTACCTGAGCTAATACCTGTGATGTACCTGAGCTGTTACCTGTGAACCAGGATTACGCGTGATGTACTGAGCTGTTACCTGTGATGTACCTGAGCTGTTACCTGTGATGTACCTGAGCTGTTACCTGTGATGTAGCCTGAGCTGTTACCTGTGATGTACCTGAGCTGTTACCTGTGATGTACCTGAGCTAATACCTGTGATGTACCTGAGCTGTTACCTGTGATGTACCTGAGCTGGCTTACCTGTGATGTACCTGAGCTGTTACCTGTGATGTAGCTGAGCTGTTACCTGTGATGTACCTGAGCTGTTACCTGTGATGTACCTGAGCTGTTACCTGTGATGTACAGCTGAGCTGTTACCTGTGATGTACCTGAGCTAATACCTCAGATGTACCTGAGCTGTTACCTGTGATGTACCTGAGCTGTTACCTGTGATGTACCTGAGCTGTTACCTGTGATGTACCTGAGCTGTACCTGTGATGTACCTGAGCTGTTACCTGTGATGTACCTGAGCTGTTACCTGTGATGTAGCTGTTACCTGTGATGTACCTGAGCTAATACCTGTGATGTACCTGAGCTAATACCTGTGATGTACCTGTGATGTACCTGAGCTAATACCTGTGATGTACCTGAGCTGTTACCTGTGATGTACCTGAGCTAATACCTGTGATGTAGCTGAGCTGTACCTGTGATGTACCTGAGCTGTTACCTGTGATGTAGCTGAGCTGTTACCTGTGATGTAGCTGAGCTGTTACCTGTGATGTACCTGAGCTAATACCTGTGATGTACCTGAGCTGTTACCTGTTATGTACCTGAGCTGTACCTGAGCTGTTACCTGTGATGTAGCTGAGCTGTTACCTGTGATGTATCTGAGCTGTTACCTGTGATGTACCTGAGCTAATACCTGTGATTTACCTGAGCTGTTACCTGTGATGTACCTGAGCTGTTACCTGTGATGTACCTGAGCTGTTACCTGTGATGTAGCTGAGCTGTTACCTGTGATGTATCTGAGCTGTTACCTGTGATGTACCTGAGCTGTTACCTGTGATGTACCTGAGCTGTTACCTGTGATGTACCTGTGATGTACCTGAGCTGTTACCTGTGATGTACCTGAGCTGTTACCTGTGATGTACCTGAGCTGTTACCTGTGATGTACCTGAGCTAAAACCTGTGATGTACCTGAGCTGTTACCTGTGATGTACCTGAGCTAATACCTGTGATGTACCTGAGCTGTTACCTGTGATGTACCTGAGCTAATACCTGTGATGTACCTGAGCTAATACCTGTGATGTACCTGAGCTGTTACCTGTAATGTACCTGAGCTGTACCTGAGCTGTTACCTGTGATGTAGCCTGAGCTGTACCTGAGCTGTTACCTGTGATGTACCTGAGCTGTTACCTGTGATGTACCTGAGCTGTTACCTGTGATGTAGCCTGAGCTGTTACCTGTGATGTACCTGAGCTGTTACCTGTGATGTACCTGAGCTGTACCTGAGCTGTTACCTGTGATGTACCTGAGCTGTTACCTGTGATGTACCTGAGCTGTACCTGAGCTGTTACCTGTGATGTACCTGAGCTGTTACCTGTTATGTACCTGAGCTGTACCTGAGCTGTACCTGTGATGTACCTGAGCTGTTACCTGTTATGTACCTGAGCTGTACCTGAGCTGTTACCTGTGATGTACCTGAGCTGTTACCTGTGATGTACCTGAGCTGTACCTGAGCTGTACCTGTGATGTACCTGAGCTGTTACCTGTGCTGTACCTGAGCTGTTACCTGTTATGTACCTGAGCTGTACCTGTTATGTACCTGAGCTGTACCTGAGCTGTACCTGTGATGTACCTGAGCTGTTACCTGTGATGTACCTGAGCTGTTACCTGAGCTGTTACCTGAGCTGTTACCTGTGATGTTACCTGAGCTGTTACCTGTGATGTACCTGAGCTAATACCTGTGATGTACCTGAGCTGTTACCTGTGATGTACCTGAGCTAATACCTGTGATGTACATGAGCTGTTACCTGTGATGTACCTGAGCTGTTACCTGTGATGTACCTGAGCTGTTACCTGTGATGTACCTGAGCTAATACCTGTGATGTACCTGAGCTGTTACCTGTGATGTACCTGAGCTGTTACCTGTGATGTAGCTGAGCTGTTACCTGTGATGTAGCTGAGCTGTTACCTGTGATGTACCTGAGCTAATACCTGTGATGTACCTGAGCTGTTACCTGTGATGTACCTGAGCTAATACCTGTGATGTACCTGAGCTGTTACCTGTGATGTACCTGAGCTGTTACCTGTGATGTACCTGAGCTGTTACCTGTGATGTAGCTGAGCTGTTACCTGTGATGTACCTGAGCTGTTACCTGTGATGTACCTGAGCTGTTACCTGTGATGTACCTGAGCTAATACCTGTGATGTACCTGAGCTGTTACCTGTGATGTACCTGAGCTGTACCTGAGCTGTTACCTGTGATGTAGCTGAGCTGTTACCTGTGATGTATCTGAGGTGTTACCTGTGATGTACCTGAGCTGTTACCTGTTATGTACCTGAGCTGTACCTGAGCTGTACCTGTGATGTACCTGAGCTGTTACCTGTGCTGTACCTGAGCTGTACCTGAGCTGTACCTGTGATGTACCTGAGCTGTTACCTGTGCTGTACCTGAGCTGTTACCTGTTATGTACCTGAGCTGTACCTGAGCTGTACCTGTGATGTACCTGAGCTGTTACCTGTGCTGTACCTGAGCTGTTACCTGTGATGTACCTGAGCTGTACCTGAGCTGTTACCTGAGCTGTTACCTGTGATGTACCTGAGCTAATACCTGTGATGTACCTGAGCTGTTACCTGTGATGTACCTGAGCTAATACCTGTGATGTACCTGAGCTGTTACCTGTGATGTACCTGAGCTGTTACCTGTGATGTACCTGAGCTGTTACCTGTGATGTACCTGAGCTAATACCTGTGATGTACCTGAGCTAATACCTGTGATGTACCTGAGCTGTTACCTGTGATGTAGCTGAGCTGTTACCTGTGATGTAGCTGAGCTGTTACCTGTGATGTACCTGAGCTGTTACCTGTGATGTACCTGAGCTGTACCTGTGATGTACCTGAGCTAATACCTGTGATGTACCTGAGCTAATACCTGTGATGTAGCTGAGCTGTTACCTGTGATGTACCTGAGCTAATACCTGTGATGTACCTGAGCTGTTACCTGTGATGTACCTGAGCTGTTACCTGTGATGTAGCTGAGCTGTTACCTGTGATGTAGCTGAGCTGTTACCTGTGATGTACCTGAGCTGTTACCTGTGATGTACCTGAGCTAATACCTGTGATGTACCTGAGCTGTTACCTGTGATGTACCTGAGCTGTACCTGAGCTGTTACCTGTGATGTAGCTGACCTGTGATGTACCTGAGCTGTTACCTGTTATGTACCTGATGTACCTGAGCTGTACCTGTGATGTACCTGAGCTGTTACCTGTGATGTACCTGAGCTGTACCTGTGATGTACCTGAGCTGTTACCTGTGATGTACCTGAGCTGTTACCTGTGATGTACCTGAGCTGTACCTGAGCTGTTACCTGTGATGTACCTGAGCTGTTACCTGTGATGTACCTGAGCTGTTACCTGTGATGTATACCTGAGCTGTACCTGAGCTGTTACCTGTGATGTACCTGAGCTAATACCTGTGATGTACCTGAGCTGTTACCTGTGATGTACCTGAGCTAATACCTGTGATGTACCTGAGCTGTTACCTGTGATGTACCTGAGCTGTTACCTGTGATGTACCTGAGCTGTTACCTGTGATGTACCTGAGCTAATACCTGTGATGTACCTGAGCTAATACCTGTGATGTACCTGAGCTGTTACCTGTGATGTACCTGAGCTGTTACCTGTGATGTAGCTGAGCTGTTACCTGTGATGTAGCTGAGCTGTTACCTGTGATGTACCTGAGCTGTTACCTGTGATGTACCTGAGCTGTTACCTGTGATGTACCTGAGCTGTTACCTGTGATGTACCTGAGCTAATACCTGTGATGTACCTGAGCTAATACCTGTGATGTACCTGAGCTGTTACCTGTGATGTACCTGAGCTGTTACCTGTGATGTAGCTGAGCTGTTACCTGTGATGTAGCTGAGCTGTTACCTGTGATGTACCTGAGCTGTTACCTGTGATGTAGCTGAGCTGTTACCTGTGATGTACCTGAGCTAATACCTGTGATGTACCTGAGCTGTTACCTGTGATGTACCTGAGCTGTTACCTGTGATGTACCTGAGCTAATACCTGTGATGTACCTGAGCTAATACCTGTGATGTACCTGAGCTGTTACCTGTGATGTAGCTGAGCTGTTACCTGTGATGTAGCTGAGCTGTTACCTGTGATGTACCTGAGCTGTTACCTGTGATGTACCTGAGCTAATACCTGTGATGTACCTGAGCTAATACCTGTGATGTACCTGAGCTAATACACCTGTGATGTACCTGAGCTGTTACCTGTGATGTACCTGAGCTGTTACCTGTGATGTACCTGAGCTGTTACCTGTGATGTACCTGAGCTGTTACCTGTGATGTAGCTGAGCTGTTACCTGTGATGTACCTGAGCTAATACCTGTGATGTACCTGAGCTGTTACCTGTGATGCCTGAGCTGTACCTGAGCTGTTACCTGTGATGTAGCTGAGCTGTTACCTGTGATGTATCTGAGCTGTTACCTGTGATGTACCTGAGCTATGTACCTGAGCTGTACCTGAGCTGTACCTGTGATGTACCTGAGCTGTTACCTGTGCTGTACCTGAGCTGTACCTGAGCTGTACCTGTGATGTACCTGAGCTGTTACCTGTGATGTACCTGAGCTGTTACCTGTGATGTACCTGAGCTGTACCTGTGAGCTGTTACCTGTGATGTACCTGAGCTGTTACCTGTGATGTACCTGAGCTGTTACCTGTGATGTACCTGAGCTGTTACCTGTGATGTACCTGAGCTGTTACCTGTGATGTACCTGAGCTAATACCTGTGATGTACCTGAGCTGTTACCTGTGATGTACCTGAGCTAATACCTGTGATGTACCTGAGCTGTTACCTGTGATGTACCTGAGCTGTTACCTGTGATGTACCTGAGCTGTTACCTGTGATGTACCTGAGCTAATACCTGTGATGTACCTGAGCTAATACCTGTGATGTACCTGAGCTGTTACCTGTGATGTACCTGAGCTGTTACCTGTGATGTACTGAGCTGTTACCTGTGATGTAGCTGAGCTGTTACCTGTGATGTACCTGAGCTGTTACCTGTGATGTAGCTGAGCTGTTACCTGTGATGTACCTGAGCTAATACCTGTGATGTACCTGAGCTGTTACCTGTGATGTACCTGAGCTGTTACCTGTGATGTACCTGAGCTAATACCTGTGATGTACCTGAGCTAATACCTGTGATGTACCTGAGCTGTTACCTGTGATGTAGCTGAGCTGTTACCTGTGATGTAGCTGAGCTGTTAACTGTGATGTACCTGAGCTGTTACCTGTGATGTACCTGAGCTAATACCTGTGATGTACCTGAGCTAATACCTGTGATGTAGCTGAGCTGTTACCTGTGATGTAGCTGAGCTGTTACCTGTGATGTACCTGAGCTAATACCTGTGATGTACCTGAGCTGTTACCTGTGATGTACCTGAGCTGTACCTGAGCTGTTACCTGTGATGTAGCTGAGCTGTTACCTGTGATGTATCTGAGCTGTTACCTGTGATGTACCTGAGCTAATACCTGTGATGTATCTGAGCTGTTACCTGTGATGTACCTGAGCTGTTACCTGTGATGTACCTGAGCTGTTACCTGTGATGTACCTGTGCTGTTACCTGTGATGTACCTGAGCTGTTACCTGTGATGTACCTGAGCTGTTACCTGTGATGTACCTGAGCTGTTACCTGTGATGTACCTGAGCTAATACCTGTGATGTACCTGAGCTGTTACCTGTGATGTACCTGAGCTAATACCTGTGATGTACCTGAGCTGTTACCTGTGATGTACCTGAGCTAATACCTGTGATGTACCTGAGCTAATACCTGTGATGTACCTGAGCTGTTACCTGTAATGTACCTGAGCTGTACCTGAGCTGTTACCTGTGATGTAGCTGAGCTGTACCTGAGCTGTTACCTGTGATGTACCTGAGCTGTTACCTGTGATGTACCTGAGCTGTTACCTGTGATGTAGCTGAGCTGTTACCTGTGATGTACCTGAGCTGTTACCTGTTATGTACCTGAGCTGTACCTGAGCTGTACCTGTGATGTACCTGAGCTGTTACCTGTTATGTACCTGAGCTGTACCTGAGCTGTACCTGTGATGTACCTGAGCTGTTACCTGTTATGTACCTGAGCTGTACCTGAGCTGTACCTGTGATGTACCTGAGCTGTTACCTGTGCTGTACCTGAGCTGTACCTGAGCTGTACCTGTGATGTACCTGAGCTGTTACCTGTGCTGTACCTGAGCTGTTACCTGTTATGTACCTGAGCTGTACCTGAGCTGTACCTGTGATGTACCTGAGCTGTTACCTGTGCTGTACCTGAGCTGTTACCTGTGATGTACCTGAGCTGTACCTGAGCTGTTACCTGAGCTGTTACCTGTGATGTACCTGAGCTAATACCTGTGATGTACCTGAGCTGTTACCTGTGATGTACCTGAGCTAATACCTGTGATGTACCTGAGCTGTTACCTGTGATGTACCTGAGCTGTTACCTGTGATGTACCTGAGCTGTTACCTGTGATGTACCTGAGCTAATACCTGTGATGTACCTGAGCTAATACCTGTGATGTACCTGAGCTGTTACCTGTGATGTAGCTGAGCTGTTACCTGTGATGTAGCTGAGCTGTTACCTGTGATGTACCTGAGCTGTTACCTGTGATGTAGCTGAGCTGTTACCTGTAATGTACCTGAGCTAATACCTGTGATGTACCTGAGCTGTTACCTGTGATGTACCTGAGCTGTTACCTGTGATGTACCTGAGCTAATACCTGTGATGTACCTGAGCTAATACCTGTGATGTACCTGAGCTGTTACCTGTGATGTAGCTGAGCTGTTACCTGTGATGTAGCTGAGCTGTTACCTGTGATGTACCTGAGCTGTTACCTGTGATGTACCTGAGCTAATACCTGTGATGTACCTGAGCTAATACCTGTGATGTACCTGAGCTACCTGTGATGTAGCTGAGCTGTTACCTGTGATGTACCTGAGCTAATACCTGTGATGTACCTGAGCTGTTACCTGTGATGTAGCTGAGCTAATACCTGTGATGTACCTGAGCTGTTACCTGTGATGTAGCTGAGCTGTTACCTGTGATGTACCTGAGCTAATACCTGTGATGTACCTGAGCTGTTACCTGTGATGTACCTGAGCTGTACCTGAGCTGTTACCTGTGATGTAGCTGAGCTGTTACCTGTGATGTATCTGAGGTGTTACCTGTGATGTACCTGAGCTAATATCTGTGATTTACCTGAGCTGTTACCTGTGATGTACCTGTGCTGTTACCTGTGATGTAGCTGAGCTGTTACCTGTGATGTATCTGAGCTGTTACCTGTGATGTACCTGTGCTGTTACCTGTGATGTACCTGTGCTGTTACCTGTGATGTACCTGAGCTGTTACCTGTGATGATGTACCTGAGCTGTTACCTGTGATGTACCTGAGCTAATACCTGTGATGTACCTGAGCTGTTACCTGTAATGTACCTGAGCTGTACCTGAGCTGTTACCTGTGATGTAGCTGAGCTAATACCTGTGATGTACTTGAGCTGTTACCTGTGATGTACCTGAGCTAATACCTGTGATGTACCTGAGCTAATACCTGTGATGTACCTGAGCTGTTACCTGTAATGTACCTGAGCTGTACCTGAGCTGTTACCTGTGATGTAGCTGAGCTGTACCTGAGCTGTTACCTGTGATGTACCTGAGCTGTTACCTGTGATGTACCTGAGCTGTTACCTGTGATGTAGCTGAGCTGTTACCTGTGATGTACCTGAGCTAATACCTGTGATGTACCTGAGCTGTTACCTGTGATGTACCTGAGCTGTTACCTGTGATGTACCTGAGCTAATACCTGTGATGTACCTGAGCTAATACCTGTGATGTACCTGAGCTGTTACCTGTAATGTACCTGAGCTGTACCTGAGCTGTTACCTGTGATGTAGCTGAGCTAATACCTGTGATGTACTTGAGCTGTTACCTGTGATGTACCTGAGCTAATACCTGTGATGTACCTGAGCTAATACCTGTGATGTACCTGAGCTGTTACCTGTAATGTACCTGAGCTGTACCTGAGCTGTTACCTGTGATGTAGCTGAGCTGTACCTGAGCTGTTACCTGTGATGTAACTGAGCTGTTACCTGTGATGTACCTGAGCTGTTACCTGTGATGTAGCTGAGCTGTTACCTGTGATGTACCTGAGCTAATACCTGTGATGTACCTGAGCTGTTACCTGTGATGTACCTGAGCTGTTACCTGTGATGTACCTGAGCTAATACCTGTGATGTACCTGAGCTAATACATGTGATGTACCTGAGCTGTTACCTGTGATGTAGCTGAGCTGTTACCTGTGATGTAGCTGAGCTGTTACCTGTGATGTACCTGAGCTGTTACCTGTGATGTACCTGAGCTAATACCTGTGATGTACCTGAGCTAATACCTGTGATGTACCTGAGCTAATACCTGTGATGTAGCTGAGCTGTTACCTGTGATGTACCTGAGCTAATACCTGTGATGTACCTGAGCTGTTACCTGTGATGTACCTGAGCTGTTACCTGTGATGTAGCTGAGCTGTTACCTGTGATGTAGCTGAGCTAATACCTGTGATGTACCTGAGCTGTTACCTGTGATGTAGCTGAGCTGTTACCTGTGATGTACCTGAGCTAATACCTGTGATGTACCTGAGCTGTTACCTGTGATGTACCTGAGCTGTACCTGAGCTGTTACCTGTGATGTAGCTGAGCTGTTACCTGTGATGTATCTGAGGTGTTACCTGTGATGTACCTGAGCTAATACCTGTGATTTACCTGAGCTGTTACCTGTGATGTACCTGAGCTGTTACCTGTGATGTACCTGAGCTGTTACCTGTGATGTAGCTGAGCTGTTACCTGTGATGTATCTGAGCTGTTACCTGTGATGTACCTGTGCTGTTACCTGTGATGCACCTGTGCTGTTACCTGTGATGTACCTGAGCTGTTACCTGTGATGTACCTGAGCTAATACCTGTGATGTACCTGAGCTGTTACCTGTGATGTACCTGAGCTGTTACCTGTGATGTACCTGAGCTAATACCTGTGATGTACCTGAGCTAATACCTGTGATGTACCTGAGCTGTTACCTGTGATGTAGCTGAGCTGTTACCTGTGATGTAGCTGAGCTGTTACCTGTGATGTACCTGAGCTGTTACCTGTGATGTACCTGAGCTAATACCTGTGATGTACCTGAGCTAATACCTGTGATGTACCTGAGCTAATACCTGTGATGTAGCTGAGCTGTTACCTGTGATGTACCTGAGCTAATACCTGTGATGTACCTGAGCTGTTACCTGTGATGTACCTGAGCTGTTACCTGTGATGTAGCTGAGCTGTTACCTGTGATGTAGCTGAGCTAATACCTGTGATGTACCTGAGCTGTTACCTGTGATGTAGCTGAGCTCTTACCTGTGATGTACCTGAGCTAATACCTGTGATGTACCTGAGCTGTTACCTGTGATGTACCTGAGCTGTACCTGAGCTGTTACCTGTGATGTAGCTGAGCTGTTACCTGTGATGTATCTGAGGTGTTACCTGTGATGTACCTGAGCTAATACCTGTGATTTACCTGAGCTGTTACCTGTGATGTACCTGAGCTGTTACCTGTGATGTACCTGAGCTGTTACCTGTGATGTAGCTGAGCTGTTACCTGTGATGTATCTGAGCTGTTACCTGTGATGTACCTGTGCTGTTACCTGTGATGCACCTGTGCTGTTACCTGTGATGTACCTGAGCTGTTACCTGTGATGTACCTGAGCTGTTACCTGTGATGTACCTGAGCTGTTACCTGTGATGTACCTGAGCTAATACCTGTGATGTACCTGAGCTGTTACCTGTAATGTACCTGAGCTGTTACCTGTGATGTAGCTGAGCTAATACCTGTGATGCACCTGAGCTGTTACCTGTGATGTACCTGAGCTAATACCTGTGATGTACCTGAGCTAATACCTGTGATGTACCTGAGCTGTTACCTGTAATGTACCTGAGCTGTACCTGAGCTGTTACTTGTGATGTACCTGAGCTGTTACCTGTGATGTACCTGAGCTGTTACCTGTGATGTAGCTGAGCTGTACCTGAGCTGTTACCTGTGATGTACCTGAGCTGTTACCTGTGATGTACCTGAGCTGTACCTGAGCTGTTACCTGTGATGTACCTGAGCTGTTACCTGTGATGTACCTGTGCTGTACCTGTGATGTACCTGAGCTGTACCTGAGCTGTTACCTGTGATGTAGCTTAGCTGTTACCTGTGCAGGTGAGTGTCAGGTGACTGTGGAAGGTGTTCTGGCTCTGGTTCAGCTGCAGCTCCTTCTCTGTCTGCACTGGAGCCACACAGAGCTTTATATTAGACAGTCTTTCCCCGAGAAGGAATGCTGCTGATTGGTCCAGGTGAGCGGGATTCCTCAGGTATGTGTTGTGATTGGTCCGAGCTGAGGTCTCTGGTCAAACTAGAAACTGTGAAAGAAGCTCAGGCCCCAGTAACGTGTTATACATGTTTTACAGTTTTGCAGGACAGGACCAACAGGGCGGAGTTTGGAGACAGACTCAGGCTCTGGCTCCTGTTTGTCCTGTTCATGTCAGAATCAGAATTACGTTTATTCATCCCCAAGGGGAAATTCCTTTTGTTACAAACATGCAACTGACCAGTGCAAGAAATAGAAGTTTCTTTTTAAAGTAGATTTAAGTTAACTATAACTTATAAACTATGATATCCCTAACAAACAATAAACAGTCTATTTACATATTCACATGATGTACAGTTTATAAGTTTACAAGTGCACTTAATATCGTACAGCAGGCAGAATACTGCACAATGACTCTCTTCTAAAAGGTTTAGAAGCCGTAGTTTATGATGTGTTCAGGTGACAACGCAGTTTCAAGTAATGAATGCTTTATTTTTACATTGTTCTTTTCATATTTAAAACTCCTAAAGTCAGACTGTTACCGCTGATATTTATTTTTACTATAATTTAATAATTGTTAATGATTACTGACTAAATAAATAAATACAAAGCCCATGCTGGGGTCAGTCTGAGGAGAGGCTGGGCACGGGGCTTCAGGTCTCTCTGGTTTGTGCTGTAACCTTGTAACCCAGCTGAGAGGGTTTAATCGAGCTCAGACTAAGCTCTGCATGAGAACGTACTGAAAAGAGAGCTTTTCAAGGTTGAGTTTATGTGCATTTTAAGATGTTGAAAAATTGATAATGCTTGCTTGCGCATAACCATGCGCATGACCATGGTGTAAAACAATGGTTCATTTGAAGTGTTCTTTTCAAAATCTAACTTCTAAGTATTTTCTCAACAGTTCAGTGGAAACAGCAGGTCTCTGTTGAAGGGCACGTTGTTTAAATGAGTTACAGAACTGGAAAAACAGGGCTTTTAATTGAACATTAGAGTTTCCAACCAGGCTCCAGCTTCACATAACCGCTTTAGTCCTGTTTTTACAGTGTATTCAAACCTGTAATGGCTTTGGGCAAAAAGCTTGAAAGTGTCTCTGTTCAGAACCATTGGGTTAAAAATAAAACGCAAATAAAAAACATGATAAAAAAAACATAATAATAATAGAGTGAATAAGTAAATCTGTATATTTTAGTTCATTAAAATATGTGCGCTGACCTGGAGAAAGTTATCCATGCTTTTGCAGCTCGTGCAAAACGCTGCAGTTTGTCTGTGACACCTGTAACACCTGTCCTGTTCTCCCTGCACTGGCTCCTGTCCAGCCCCGAATCCAGTTTAAAATCTTAATGTTTGTTTTTAATGCACTCAGGGGCCTTGCACTTTCTTATCTGTGTGAGATTCTGACCCTCACCAACATGTGCTGAAGGGCCCCTGGTCTTATAGAAATGTTGTACAGCACTTTGGTCTGTGGCTGTTATAAGGTGCTATATAAACAAATGATTGATTGAGTGCATTAGTTGTGTATTTTATTTGTGCTTTGCCCACTTCAGGTCTGGTTGTTGGTTAAACACTGCTCTGCCTCGGCCCCAAACACATCAGCTCGCTGCTCCAGACGTACGGCAGTGTGACTAGTCTCAAACAACCTGTTCCTTTTCCTCTCAGACGTATGTCCACACTCAAGCCTGAAGCAGAAACAACACTCACCTGCTGTCCTCCTCTGGACGCAGGAAGAATGTGGCTCATGAGTGACGGGATCAGTACAGCCAATGGGCCCTGTCAGAACCCCTGTTGACTGGGTTCTGACAGGGCCCTTCCTTGTGTGGCCTGATAGAGGGCCCTCAGGGGTCCTACTTGGCTGTTTCTCTGAGGAAGAGGTACAACGTTAGTGGGTTCTATTTGGCCAAAGGGCTGCTACAGTATTTTGTGCATGCTTTCTTTTTAATTTATTGAAAGAAAAAAGTCATTCAGTTCCAACAACCAGTGGTGGAATGTAACGAAGTATTTGTACTTCGTTACTGTACTTAAGTAAATTTTTACGTATCTATACTTTACTTAAGTAAAAAAAATAATGCATACTTATACTTTTACTCAAGTAGATTTTTCAGCTATTATCTGTACTTTGTACTCCACTACATTATTAGAATGCGTGTCGTTACATCCTTCCGAATCTTGCATAAAAAAAATTTTGGTCGACTGACGTTTTGGCGTTGCTGGCCAAAGCACGTTGAAACAGATCGGAGATCTGATTGGTCAAAGAACTCACGCGCTCAGCGTGCGTTTTGAAACAACACAAGCGGAACTGATGTAAATCGAAGAAAAGGACACGGTGGACACCAAATATCAAACATGGACGAAGAGCCAACAACATCGACTGAGCTTGAGCCTGTGCCCTGCAGCTCTGATTCTGAGAGACATCCCTGGCCTTATTTAAGCAAGTTATTTGAATTTAAAGGTTCAAAGAATGACTCCTGGCGTTTTCAATGTGTCAAGTGCCTACCTCAACGCAAAGAACTGTTGGCGTTTAAAAACTCCCCTTCAAATTTGAAGAAACACATAGAGGTAAGACATGCAATGCTAGTTATTAATATTTAAGTTACAAACTTGCTATGACATGGTGCTATGACTGTTATAGAAAAACGGATGTCAACATAACAAAAATATCACACCAGTATAATATTTGTTTGACGTAAGTTAGTGGTACCCTAACAGGGCAACTTCTTTAGCTGGTTATTAGCACAGCAGGGACGATAGCTTGCTAGTACGTTACATTTTTGGAGATGAGCAAACTACTGCTATATCTGTACATTCACCTGTGTACTTTTGAGTTTTTTTTTACTGCTCTTAATAGTATAGTAAAAATAAAATAAATTGTATGTCATAATTGGCTTAGCCTAATTATTATTTAATGAGTAATAAGTAAATAACCAGATTTTTACAGTGTCAGTATTGCACTACAACTCTTTCCAGTACACAATAGATATTGTTTGTGATTGTTACAATTGAACAGCCCAGACATTGATACAACTGATTGTACTTTTACTTAAAAAAAATACTTTAAAGTAAATTTAAAAGTATGTACTTATGACTTTTACTTAAGTAAGATGTTGATGTAGTAATTATACTTTTACTTAAGTATATATTTTGCAGGGTAGTTGTACTTTTACTTAAGTACTAAACTTAAGTACTTCCTCCACCACTGCCAACAACAAATATAACTAGCTAAAATAATTAACCAATGATAATCTAATGGAAATAAATAATAACTAAACAACTAAGGAAAGAATAAATAAATAACATAAACATAAACAACAACAACAAAACAATAACACACTAAAAAAAAGTAAGAATTAAAGAATACAAAAGCTCAAACACAGATAGCATATTGACTGTAAATGAAGTTCAAAACTTCTGATAAAGGTTTTTCTCCAGAACATTTACATTTGTGGAAATAATATTTAGCACAAAATAGTAACAAGTTTATAACAAAAACATCTCTACATTTCTTACCATGTTTGAAAAACTAAAATAATAAAAGACATGTTGACTGTGAGAGGGTTTGTAGGACAATAACCTTCCATCTTGAACTGCTCCAATCAAAGTATTCTCGTCCGAACCCTGCTCTAGAGTCTGTTTTGTCTGGTTTGACTTTTTTAATAAAAGAGCCCTGTGTTTGTGAGTTTGGTTTGGTCTGTTAGGGACGGGCTGAAAAGTGAAAGTAAAAAAGGTGTAAAAGGAGAAAAGGTTGTGAGCCACGCCTTTTCAGAGCTGTTCCGAGACAGAGCTGCGGGGGTCACAGTGGAGCAGAGACATGGACCTGTGAGCTCCAGTCACTCAGCTCAAAGGTGAGTGTAAGAAATCAATAGAATAACTTTAAATAACTGGTCATTGGAGATTTTATTTGACGAGCAACATTGATCTTTTTCAAAAGTCAAGAGGCATGTTTGTGACACTTTTTCCTTTTGTGAAACAGTCAGATATTTTATATAACAGCTCACGACTGGTGACTGTTTAAAGATAAACATGAAGCAAAAGTAAAACCTTTATTTATTTATAGAGCTTTTTGACACATTTTGTGTCAAAGTAACTCAACTGTGCTTTACAGAAATAACACAAACAGCAAATAGTCAATAATCAACAATAGTAAAAAGTAAATGAACAGATGTACAACATTTACAGATGTATTACAGCTGTTTCAAACATTATTAGTGTTGATGGGGCGGCAGTGGCTCAGTGGTAGAGTGGTTGTCCTTCAACCGGAAGGTAGTAGGTTCGATTCCCGCTCTGCCCACAGTTCATACTGTCGTTGTGTCCTTGGGCAAGACACTTAACTCACCTTGCCTCCAGTGGTGTTCCAGCTGTAACACTGGGGAATTGAACCTTAATGTAAGTCGCTTTAAATGAAAGCGTCTGCTAAATGAATAAATGTAAATATTGTCGGTGTATTTTTTTAAACTGTTCAAGTGAGACAGCGATTCATTCAGGTTTTTCTTTACAATCTTCATAAAAAGTCTGAGGATAACAGCTTTAGAGACAAATTAACAACACTAGAGCTGAAACGTTAAAAGTATTGTTTAGATACTACATATATACATAGATATTAAAATACTGGGTGTGATTGAAGAATAATGCACACTGATGATAAACTGCACCAGGAAGAGTCTAAAATCAGGTAATCATTGACTACATAGTACTATGTAGATAGGTCAGGGTTCTGTTTTATTAGTTTATGATTTTTTGGAACTGTTGATCCTAATCTATTTCTAGGATTGTACATTTAAAATGACTATAGTCCCTCCCTGATAAACTCTGCAGAGAGAAATAGAAAAGTATACAGTCACCAATATAGGCCTAATCATCCAGGGTTAATGTTAGTAATAGTATGTGATATTTAATATTTTTATTTATTATTTTATAAAATAAGTGGTGGGTTTATGTCGGGCGTGTGCATAAAGCACGTGCGTTTCTATAAAACCAGTTGGTGCTGGTCTTAGAGGAATCATCTCACAGTTTCTCCGCTCAAAGCCAGAGCCTACTGAACTCTTCAAACTATTATCAATGTTAACAGACTTTATTAAAAAAAGAGCCTAAGACTTAGACAACAGAGAAAAAACTCTGGAACAGGCAGACAGACTTTGGGCTAATATTAATAATATATTTTTTTATTATAGCCCCCCCACATTTCAAAATCACCAGCCGCCACAGCTTTAGTCTGTCAGGTGCAAAGCCACAGACATGGGTCACTGATGAGAAGGAGCCAGAGTTTAGGACATTAGCAAATGTGTAAATATGGACTTTATTCAAACCTGGTTCAAGAACACAACATGTGGGTCTCTGCTTCTTCATAAAAACATAAAATACAGTAAAGACTATTACAGTCCAAGGTCCAGGAACAATATTATCAGCATAGATTTACAACACTCATTAAAACTGTGATAACTATTACTGCTCATTTAAAATCATGAACTGTAAATGAGGGCATCATGTCGTCAGTCACAGAAGTGGTCACTGTCTTTACTGATGGCCAAATGATTTTTATTTTCTTCGATCATTTACTAAATGCAGTAAGTATTTCTATATTTTCATGTTTAATATTTACAGTGGTTCAAAGAAGACAAACAATCCAGATTTTTTTAGCTCTAAAACCAAGTGAGTGCTTGAATTGTTTGTCTTCTTAAAATAAATGTAACCCTTCAGAAGCACCTTTTGTTCTGAGGATACCAGTAGCTCCCTGTTTAAACAGTTTTTGAATATTTACAGTGGGTTGTGTGGGACTGCACAGCATTTTCAAAATAAAACATGTGTCCCATAAATTAAGATAATCTTCATTTTGATTGTCTGCAGATAACTGACTGTGTCCAGTAGTAACAAAGTAAAGTAAAGTAAAGTTCATCATCTTTATTTAGTTCAGTGTCCTGAACTGCTGGGCACTTAACTCTATCCAAATCCATCAGAGATAGTTTAAGCGGCATCTATACTGTGTGCACAATTATTAGGCATGTGATTATTTTGACCATATCATCATTTTATCCATAATTTCCAACTCCAAGCTGTAAAAACTTAGCCTGGTTCTACCAGACTCTCGTACATTTCATTTGTACAGAGAGTCTGGCCTCGCTCCATTGACAAGCGTTTACTTCCTTGTATGCGGGAACTCTGTTGAAGTTTAAAACTATTGGATCTGCCCAGAGTCACTCAGGATCTGCCATAGCCAATCGCTAACGTCGATCCAACGCAAACTGACTCACTACATCAACGTCATCGTTCTCAGCCACTCCCTCTGTTCGCTGATTGGTCCTACAAAAAATTGATTTCTGGAAACCTAAGAATATACAGCAATCCCAGACGTAGTACTGAAGCGAAATGAAATTGAGCGGAAGTACGTAGGAGGGCGGAGCCAGGCTAGTAAAAACTTGAATCCTTATTGGATTTAATGCATATCAGGTGATGTGTATTTGTGTAACGAGCAGTAGCGGTTTTAGGCACGGGCGAACCAGGCAGCCGCCCGGGGCGGCATTTTTTCGTGACACATTGGGGGCGGTAGCACGAGCGGATTAATAAAAAAAATAAAAAATAAAAAAAATTCCTCTGCGTCGCGAAGCGGTTTTTCATCATTTATATCATTTCACTGTGTGTGGAATTGGCTAATTGACGCTCCCTGCAGCTGCCGGCGCCCCTGCTTGCTGAAAATGTCCAATGCACAGAAGCTGTGTGTTGTGGGAGAAGTGTAAAAGGGGGTGGGGCGAGAGGCGCGGGTGACATTTCACTTCTGGGTCTCTCTCAAATGGAACGGACAGCCTATAGTTCCTGCAAATGAAACTAGGTAATACAAAACAATTATGCGGTCATCAAGGTGAATTGGTTTAGTCTTGACTTCTGGTCGTGAGTGACAGTTGGGGGGATGGGAAATCTGTTGATTGTCGAGTGCCAAATAAACAGAGATGGAGAAGAAAAGGTCAAAGCCATCAGGTGCCCAATTTAAAAAAAGAAAAGAAGAGGAGGAGAAACAAGCAAAAGATTAAGGTATGCAACTATGTTCTCTCTCTCTGTATGATTACAGTATCCATTTCATCATGAATGAAGGGCTAATGTTAATTGGTGGTGGGTATAACTCTTTGTTAGCTTTTTTGCTAATGATGCTTGCTATGCTTATACAACAATAATTTGGTTTCAACTCAATCACGAGATCTAATTTATAATATTGTGCTTTGCAATAAAACTGTTAAAAGTTCAGTTATCATTTCCATCTGTTGGTTTAACGTTAGGCTCTGTAAATAACCAACAGCATTTTCAAATCAAAGGTTAAAGACGAACATTTGCTATGTAGCTATTTGCTACACAGTGTGCTAAGTATAGTTTCCTAAGTATAGTTTTACAAGTCATAACTAAAAGTGTGTCATGCATAGAATTTGAGGCAGTAACCAAAGAGCTAATAGTTCTTTCATGAAAGTTAGATTAATATACAAATTAATATCCTGAAACCCAAAAAGATTTTGGTGATTAAAAAAATAAAATCCCATTGTTTTTGCCTATACATATTATTTAAAGTAATTTTATTTTTTAAACAACTGAGTCCTAGTGACCATAGCATAACATGAATAAAATATAATTTTTCAATAATTTTTTTTTTTATCATTTGTTTCTATGCTCTAAACAATGTGATGACATGGGGGGGAAAAAAAATAATAAAATACATAAATGTTTTTTTTCCGGGTCTAGGAGGATATAGCGTGTAATGACAGACATTTAGTGTGTAAGAGCATGTTTATGTAACCCTTCTATTATGTTTTGAGTCAATTTGACCCCAGGCTGTTTTAGCTTTATAAAACATTATCCTATGGTCTTTTGATTTCAAATGCAATTCAATTGCAATTTCAGGGGCACTTCTAAAATATTTTGGAGCATCCTCTGCCACTGGTCAGGGGGGGCCAACCACCTCCCCCGCTACACAGGCCTCTTCTGGAATGGTCTCGACCCTTCAGGGCTACACACGTCTCCACAAATATCTGATATTGAGGATGAAGACCTCTTTGCCTCTACTTCTCCTCAGCATGAGCTTTCAGGTGTGCATATCGTGTGTGTGTGTATAATAAAATATAACTCTTTGTGCAGAACTTTGTTTGTTATTTTTGGGTGTGTGTGTGGTGGTGTGTGGGGGGGGTCTCGACCAGGGTGTATTTCAATGTAGAACCGCCACTGGTAACGAGGGAGGGTGTGGCCTAAGGAGATCAACACTCTATACCAATAATTATCAGGCAGATTCTTCTCCTCAGGAAAAATGAGCCAAAAAAGAGATTTAACTGACTCTGAAAAGTCAAAAACTGTAGCAAATAGTCAACAGGGTCGCAAGAAACGTGTCGAGAAGAAAAGATGCAGATTAAGAATCAAACGTGAAGCTACCAGGAACCATTATCCTCCAGTTCTGCAATATTCCACAACTGCAACCTCCCTTTAGTGTCAAGAAGTACGAGGTGTTCAGTCTCAGAGACATGGCCAAGGTAAGAAAGGCTGAAACCCGACCACCTCTGAACAAGACACAGAAGTTAAAATTTCAAGATTAGGCCAAGAAATATCTGAAGACAGTTTGTTCAAAGGTTTTGTGACTGATGAGATGAGAGTGACTCTTGTTGGACCAGATGGATGGACCCGTGGTTGGATCAGTAACAGACACAGAGCTCCACTTTGACTCAGACGCCAGCAAGGTGGAGGTGGTACTGGTATTAAAGATGAGCTAGTTGGACCTTTTCGGGTTGAAAATGGACTCCAAATCAACTCTTAGACCTACTGCCATTTTTGAAGACACTTTCTTTAAACAGTGGTCCAGGAAAAAGACAACGCTCCATCACATGCATCAAAGTTGGCCAGTAAAGGCCTTAATGATAAAAAAACTAATGACATGGCCCCCTTCTTCACCTGACTTAAACCCTATTGAGAACCTTTGGGCCCTTCTTAAGCGGGACATTTCCAGTGAAGGTGAACAGTACACCTCTGAACAGTGTCTGGGAGGCTGTGGATGATTCTGACCAGATCAAGAAACTGACTACCTCTGTGAATGGAAGGCTTGTGACTGTTATCGAAAAGAAGGATATAGTGGTCACTGAGTTTTTGTTTTTTTTTTTAATTTAAGAAATGTTTTTTTGTAAATTTTGAGGTTGTTTATTATTCTCACTTTAACAGGTGAAAATAAACAAGTGAGATGGAAAACCTTTGTTTTTTATTTAGTTGCATAATTTTGCACATTTAGTCATTTAGCAGACGCTTTTATCCAAAGCGACTTACAAGTGAGGATAACAATGGAAGCAATTTTAACAACACAAGGTACAAAAAGCATAAGTGCACAAAAACTAGTCAGTTTAAACCCAGCACAGTTTACAAAGCTAAGGATAAGAGAATTTTTTTTTTTTTTTTTAAAGAAAGGAATTGATAGAAAGGAAGTAGAACTCAGTGTTTGTCAGTCAGGTGTTGACGGAAGAGATGTGTTTTCAGGTGTTTTTTAAAGATGGCTACAGAATCTGCTGATCTTGTAGCAGCAGTAGATCATTCCACCAATGTGGAACAGAGCCAGAGAAGGTACGTGAGAGTGACTTTTTACCTTTTTGGGACGGTACCACCAGACGTTGTTCATTTGCAGAGCGCAGGGATCTGGTAGGAACGTAGGTCTGTATTAGTGAGTGAAGATATGAGGGTGCAGAACCAGTGGTGGTCTTGTAGGCCAAGATCATAGCTTTGAACTTGATGCGGGCGTCAACCGGGAGCCAGTGTAACCTAATGAATAGAGGAGATACGTGCGCTCTCTTCGGTTCATTAAAGACCACTTTTGCCGCTGCATTCTGGATCAGCTGTAGAGGTTTGGTTGTGCAGCAGGGAGTCCAGCCAGTAGAGCATTGCAATAATCCAGTTTGGACAAGACAAGAGCCTGGAATTTGCGTAGAGTGCTCTGATAGGAAAGGTCTAATTTTCCTAATGTTGTAGAGGATGAATCTACAGGACCGGGTGGTGCTGGCGACATGACTTGTGAAGTTTAGCTGATCATCAATTACCACTCCCAGATTTCTGGCAGTGCTGGACGGTGTAATGGTTGATGGGCCTAGTTGAATGGAGAGGTTGTGGTGGGTCTTTGGATTGGCCGGAATCACAAGCAGTTCTGTTTTTGCAAGGTTCAGCTGCAGGTGATGGTGCACACTAATAGTTTCCTAATAATGTTGTACATGAAGATATTCTCTTAAGAAAGCCAAAACTTCACTTTAACTACTTCAATGTTCAGGTTTAAGAGTTTGTTAACATCTTGGATTGACCAAGAGCACTGTCGTACAATAAAAAAAAATTAATCCTCAAAAATACTACTTAATAATTGTGCACACGGTTTATTTCCTCCTCCTGGAAATCATCACAAAGAGCTAACCCTGGACCGGAAATTTATTTGATGGCTGCCATAGTGTTATACATGTATATCATCTATACACATCTTTTTGTGTGGACACACACATTTTCAGAGATTTTAGGCAGTAATGTTAAAAAAAAATCTGTTTGTTTCATTGATATGAGCTTTGTAAATAAACATTTTGTTTCTGTGATTGTATTGCAGTCATATTCACCACGTGCTACAAATGAACATGTTTATGGGCCTGTCTTTAGTAGAAATGTAAAAAAAAATGCTGTCAGTGGCAGACACTGATGAACAAATTTCTAAATGTGGTGATAGTGTTTCACATTAAGACAATTTTTACAAGAGTTTTAAAAGTTTTTTTTTTTTTAAGTGCTTCATTTTGCACTCATTCTATGATGTTTCAGAAAACCTGCTTTAGTGATTACAGAAAACTGTTGACGTCTTACTTCTGTCACATGACATGTGTCCACAGGAGATTATGTTTACAATGAGTAAAGTAAAGTAAAGTGTGTGTAGAAGTTAGATGCATGTTCACTCTGGTACTTTTGTGTTGACAGTTTTCTGTTGTGACATTCCCAACAGAGCGATAGTGTGGCAACTGCAAGACCTGGTGAGTGTGACACTTTAGATAAATGTTAATATCACATTATTATATTTAAATAAGTCATTACTTAATCCTTGCTGTTCAACCTGTAACTATGTGTGCTGTACCCAGAATAACAATAATCAAATATATTTAATCATTTTTTCATTGGTTCCTTGTAGAAGAACATGTGACTATTTGAAAGCTGCACTTTTATTTACAGGCAGTTCTAATAATGACGAATGTTTTATGTGTGATGGTATGTATACCATTAGGTTCTATAATTTTATTCAGCTTTGTAAACATGTATTGCATTGTCTTTAGTTCCTTCTAAAAATTACTTTATTGTCATACAGACCATAAGTTTACAGTATCATACGCTCAATGGAGTATCTTTCACAGACGTCTATTCCCTGAAGCGCGTAGAAAGCTTTACATTTCTACCTCCTAACAGTGAGTTTTAACCAAAAAGAAACAGGCATTAGAAGGTTTAATGGTAAATACTAACTATTATTCTATTAATAGTTAGTATTTGTATTATTATACTATACTATTATTTGTTTTTCTGCCACTATCCTGTTAGGGGTCATGGGTGACTGGAGCCTATCCCAGCAGCTTTGGGCCTGAGGCGGGGTTACACCCTGGACAGTGGCCAGTAAGTCGCAGGGCTGACATTTAGAAACAGACAGTCACAAACAACCATTCATTCACTAGGGACACTTTAGAGTTGCCCGTTGACCTAAACCTTTGGACGGTGGGAGGAAGCCGGAGTACCCGGAAAGAACCCACAGTAATACGTGGAAGACATTCAGACTCCTCACAGAAAGACCAGAGTCGGCCGAGAATGTTTGAGTCGGCCGGGTTTTGAACTCACAACCTTCCTGCTGTGAGGCAGGAGTGCTAACCACTCTACCACGTGCACCCCCACTATCATAACTAATTTGTTCTTGAATAATTGTTGTGTTCCAGTGTCTGAGCTGAGGGTGGTTCTTCTGGGGAACAGCTGGAGTCAGAAGTGTTCAGTGGGAAACTTCCTTCTGGACCAGACAGTATTTGATGCTACAAGGAAATCAGACAGTCCTAAAAGAGTCAGTGAACCACTTTTTGGCAACAATGCAAAACATTATGTTTGGCGTAAAAGCAACACAGCTCATCACCCTGAACACACCATCCCCACTGTCAAACATGGTGGTGGCAGCATCATGGTTTGGGCCTGCTTTTCTTCAGCAGGGACAGGGAAGATGGTTAAAATTGATGGGAAGATGGATGGAGCTAAATACAGGACCATTCTGGAAGAAAACCTGATGGAGTCTTCAAAAGACCTGAGACTGGGACGGAGATTTGTCTTCCAACAAGACAATGATCCAAAACATAAAGCAAAATCTACAATGGAATGGTTCACAAATAAACATATCCAGGTGTTAGAATGGCCAAGCCAAAGTCCAGACCTGAATCCAATCGAGAATCTGTGGAAAGAACTGAAAACTGCTGTTCACAAATGCTCTCCATCCAACCTCACTGAGCTCGAGGAGGAATGGGCAAAAATGTCAGTCTCTCGATGCAAAACTGATACATACAGAGACATACAGAGACTTACAGCTGTAATCGCAGCAAAAGGTGGCGCAACAAAGTATTAAGTTATGGGGGCTGAATAATTTTGCACGTCCAATTTTTCAGTTTTTTATTTGTTAAAAAAGTTTGAAATATCCAATAAATTTCGTTCCACTTCACAATTGTGTCCCACTTGTTGTTGATTCTTCACAAAAAATTACAGTTTAATATCTTTATGTTTGAAGCCTGAAATGTGGCAAAAGGTCGAACAGTTCAAGGGGGCCGAATACTTTCGCAAGGCACTGTATTCCTCAAAATGTTCATAGAAGCTGATATCAGAAGAGGGGGGCCTATAAATTACAACAACAATAAAAGACATCTGTAGCAACAGCGAGATGTTCAGACCTAAACATTCTAATTGTTTACAGTTTGACCACTGGATTTTATTACACCTTAATGTATTTTTTATTTAAACCATAACCCCCCCCCTCCAGCTTTAGAACTTTCTCTATCTCTCCTAAATATGTTAAATCCAGAAATATTCACGGCTGCTGCTGGAGTATTTTGTTTGAGCCAGGATTCTGATAAGCATAGGAAGTCAAGATTTGAATCCATTAACAAATGTTGTATTTGTTCACTTTTAGGCAGAAAACATCTATGTTTAGATGGCCGCCTAAAAGACCCTTTGGTTTAGCCACGGGGTCCCATACTGTTCGTGAGTGATTGACAGTCTGAAATACCTCCCACTTCTGGTTCTTAGCTATTCCACGACGCAAATTACAACGGCTAAGTGAAGTACCATCAGAAAGTCTCCTAGAAGATGTGAATGCAGCATTGAGTGCGATCCCTACCACATCCATCACTGAAACCAATGAGCTGCTATACAACTCCGCAGCAGTGATCCTCGAGATGCTTGGCTATAAGAGCAACCATTGGAGCCATGAGAAACAGTACCCACCATGGAAACGAAGGCTGGAGGCTAAGATCAAGCAGACACGTAGAAGTAAGCCAACTGACAGAGGCCAAGAAAGGTGCAATGAGAAAACCGGTACCCAAGAGGTACAACCAGATGCCCATACCTGAAGCACTTGAAACTGCCAAACAAAGGCTCCAAGCCTTGGCCAGCCGCCTAAAGAGGTACACAAGAGAGAACGGCCAGAAGAATAAACCGGCTGTTCGCAACTCAACCTGCAAAAGTGTACCAATGGCAGGGTAATAACAGCAGAGCAGACCCTCCAAGGCTGGAAACTGAACAATACTGGAAAAGTATATGGGAGAGGGAGGCATCACACAACAGCGATGCACAGTGGCTGGTGGCTCTGAGAGAGGACCACAGCAACCTCCCTGAACAGAATCCAGTTACCATCACAGTCATATAAAATCCCTAAATACTAAATGCTTTTCAAAATAAACTCAAAGACACTTTACAATTTTAGCACAGAAAACAAGACAATAACAAAAGGAAACATAAATAAAACAGACATTATCTAATCACATCAGCTGCACTTTTATTTACTGGCAGTTCTAATAATGAGGAATGTTTTTTATAGGAATACTATTAGGTCCAATAATTTCATTCAGCTTTGTTAACATGTAATTGCATTTTTTAGTTGTAGTTTCTTGTAAAAATTACTTAAATGTCACTGCCATAGACAATATATTTTCAGTATCATACAATCCTGATGCACCTATTTGTAAATGGAATATGTTTGCCTTTCACAGACGTCTATCTCCTGAAGCGCGGAGAAAGTTATGAATTTCTACCTCCTAACAGGCGGCAGTAGCTCAGTGGTAGAGCAGCCGTCCTTCAACCGGAAGGTAGTAGGATCGATTCCTGCTCTCCCCACAGTTCATACTGTCGTTGTGTCCTTGGGCAAGACACTTAACCCACCTTGCCTCGTATGAATGTGTTAGAATGTTGATGGTGTTGGTCGGAGAGTCCGTAGGCGCGGAATGGCTGCCACGTCTCTGTCAGTCTGCCCCAGGGCAGCTGTGGCTACAGATGTAGCTTACTACCACCAGTGTGTGACTGTGGAGTGAATGAATAATTGATATGTAAAGCGTCCTTGAGCTCTGGAAAGGCGCTATATAAATATAACAATTATTATAACAGTGAGTTTTAACCAAAACTAAACAGGCATTACAGGGTTTTTTCATAACTACTTTGTTCTTAAATAATTGTTGTGTTCCAGTGTCTGAGCTGAGGGTGGTTCTTCTGGGGAACAGCTGGAGCCAGAAGTGTTCAGTGGGAAACTTCCTTCTGGACCAGACAGTATTTGATGCTACAAGAAAATCAGACAGTCCTAAAAAAGTCAGTGGACCACTTCAAGATAAGACAATAGTTGTCATCAACACTCCAGACCTGCTTCTTACCTGTGTGACAGAATCCAGACTGACAGAGTTAATAAAAGAACTCACAGCTGCCTCTGCCCCTGGGCCTCATGTGTTCCTGCTGGTTCTACAGCCGGAAGACTTCACTGAGCAACACAAAACCAGACTAACCTCAGTCCTGGAGAAGTTCAGTGACCAGTCCTTTGACCATTCTCTGGTGTTGTTATCACCTGCGAGAGAATTGAATCTAAGTGTCATAGAAATTTATGTCAATGATCCTCGTGTAAAAGATATGATCAGAAAATGCAGATACAGAGTTCTGAAAGAAAGGAAGCTGGAGCGACCAGAGCTTTTAACACGACTGGGTCAAATCGTAAAAGAAAACTCTGGACAATACGTGAAGCCGACAGATCATCAACAAGAGGTACTTCTTCGTGGCTCAGTGAGAAAATTGAGTAAGTACAGAACGGTTTAACTCTGTTTTCTAAGGCTATTTCTGATTAAAGCGTGTCAATGCTTGTTGACAGGCCTTAACTTGGTCCGACACATGCCAAAGAAATCAACAACTTTATCTGGAAGTTCTCAAAGTAAGTATCATTAATGTGTCTTACTCTGTTGATATGTCCTAATGCACTTAATACTGTTTCAGCTCTACCTGACCTTTACTCAGTGGTGGCCCGGCCTTCTTTCCTGGCCTAAACAATATTACAATCACTGACTTATGTAAAATCTTCTTATCCATTCATTTATATTAAGGTGTTCCCAATTGTCTATTCTCTTCAGCTTATAGCTTTTCTCTTGGTTGTGCTGCTTCCAACAGTGTATGTTTATCCTGGAGCTTTTATCCAATCAGATTTCAGCCATGTGTTGACAGGCTGAATGAAATCTGCCTTGAGGCTTTTAGAATCAACACTGCGGGTGCCTATAGCTTAAAACAAATTGTAATGGAACTGTATTTTTATAGCCCAGGGCTAGTAAGCATACAATAATGTCAGCATTTTCAAGTTTTTTTGATTGGTTGGTCAGAGAGCATAGTCAGAGACAGAGCAATAGACAGAGCTAGGAACATACACAAGCTAAAATAATCTTCTTTACCGGATATTCTCGGCCATAGAGCAAATTAAACTTATGCCAGAAATACAATGAGATAGACTGGACTTTCAGCATTAACTACTATGGCAACAGAAAAGGATTTATTGTTGAAACTGAAACTCACAAAAGTGTGCAACAGAGTGATTGAACTCTTCTTGAGGAGAGAAAGGAGTACTTTATGTTCAAATAATCATCAAGTGTTGGTGAGTCAATGTATTTTATTTATTTTATTTTCTATTTTGTCATTTTATTGGCTCAATATTGATGTTCCTGCTTCAGACGATGTATGTATTCCCCAGCCCCAGTTTTCTCACTGCCCTTACTACTTATCTTTATATTTTGAATTTAACTTAGCTTAGAACCACACATTTGTAAGAAAACTGACGCTCTGCAGAGCTCTGCAAAAAAATTTGTGTAACTGCTTTAACCCAATGTTCACTTCAGGAAGATAAGTAGAACTATGGGTCATTAGAACCCCATGGAACTCTGTGGCTGACAAAAACACATATGAAGGACTTTTTAAATGTGCTCTATCTTTACTTTGTAGAAGCAAGAGGTTCTGTAACAAGTGTTGTGTGAACTTTTATTAGCACACCAACAGCCATAAAACCCTAGAAACTCTCAATACAAGGCAGCATGACAGGTTAGGAAAAGGTAGATTTATCTCTGTGGAGAAATTGGATTGCAACAATATCACCAGGCATTAGAAAACAGACAAAAGCACAAAACATGTCAAGCACTAAAGAACAATGAAAGACAAAAAAGTAAACAGCCAAAAGTATTTTCAGATCAGCTGACCTTTCAGAGACTAAACCATTCAACAGTTGAATTGCTTGTGGGACAAAGAAAAACCTATTCCAACAAGAGGTTGAGCTGAGTGGATGTCTAGTATCACCCACAATGTTTTGAGCTTTTTTTACTACTCTGTGTTTGTTCCAGACTTGGTAGGGTGATGTCCAGCAGTTTACCGGCTGTAGTCACTGTGCTACTGAGGTCTCTATTGTCTGTGAAGGTTCTCAGTCGTCCAGGACATCTTGAAAAAAAGGTTAAAGCAAAAGCATCTGGACACAGTTTTAAGGCGAAGACGTTTCGTCTCTAATTCCAAGAGACTTTATCAATTCTGAGTTCAACTGGTAAGAGAGCTGAGCTTTATCTCTAGAGGGAGGAGTTTCCCCTGAAACCAAACCTGATGGACCAGGCTGTTCTGGTCTCATAGTCGTTAACTTTGAGAGGGCAGTGTGACTCCTGATGTGAGAGTTGTTTAAGGCTCAGGAGAGTCATTAGTGACACTGCTCCATTCAGGTGCTGTGTTTGCTAGAGTGAAACTCTTTTGTTTTAGGTTTCAAAACACTGTTATAAATACTAGGCAACATGAATCTGAGGCCACCTCCTCGGTTCAAAGAGGGCTTTTTCCATTTGAACAAAAATGGCTTCCTTCACACCTCTCTCAAACCATCTGTCCTCTCTGGATAGAATTGGGACAAATTTCAAATTTCTCTTTGAGGTGGAGGTGGACTGCAGACTCAGGTCCTCCAGGATTGGCTCTTCTGTGCTGATACATCCTCTTGTGAAGTGTTTTGTTTCTCCGACATAACTGTCACTGCACTCTTCACTGAACTGTAAACTACATTACTCTGTTTGTGGGAGTCTTGTCTTTAGGATGGACCAGTTTTTGACGCAGAATGTTCCCAAATTTAAAGTGGACTGGAATGTTGTGTTTGTAGAAAAATCCTTTTATGTTTTTCAGATAAATCAGACACATATGGATAACTACACCTTCCCTTTGTCTCTGGTTCCTGTCTGTTTGGTTTCTGTTTTTGTTGAAAGTCCATCTGGAGTATCCACAGTCTCTCAGGGCTTTACGGATGTGTTGTTCTTCTTTCTGTTTACCTTCTGAGGTTGTGGGCACCTCTTGTGCTCTGTCAAACAGTAAATATTGATAAGTGTTGGCTTCATATAAACTTCTACTTGGAGAGTCCCGTCCTCACAAATAACCACTGCACAGTCCAAGAAAGCCAGGCAGTTGTCTATGGCATCTTCACAGGTGAACTTGATGTTCTTGTTTACTGTGTTGATGTGTTCTGTGAAGGCATCTACTTCCTGGGTTCTGATTTTGACCCACGTGTCATTAACATATCTGAACCAGTGATTGGACACTGCACCTGGGAAAGAGACCAGAGCTCTGTTCTCCACTTCCTCTATGAACAGGTGAGCCACAATCAGGGAGACAGGTGATCCCATGGCACAGCCGTGCTTTTGACTCTATTGCCAAATCTCTATTGCCAAACCAACAGATGCTGCAACAGGGCGACAATGGCAACGGCTCAGTCCCCCAAGGTCCGGTACTTAGATTTGGTGATGGGAGTGTGAAGGTTGGAGTCAGCTTAGCGGAGGCAACGGGACGGGCAGTGTTTTTGTTGAAGGTTGGTGAGATATGAAGAGGGCCTGGTTATGGAGGGCTTTGTAGGTGAGGAGGAGTATCTTGAAATGGACGCGTTGTTGGAGGTGGAGCCAATGGAGCTGTTGGAGGACATGGTGATGTGGTCTATGGAGCAGGGGTGGGTGAGGAAAGGAGGAGTCGAGTCTGGAGGATAAAAAGACCAGGATTACTACTGTGAGTGCGGTTTTGTAAAGGTGTTCTAACTGTCTGCATTGCTTTTTGAGAGTGTGTAGTTCAGAGGTGTACCAGGGGGCTGAGTGGGTGATGAGATTGATTTAATGGGAACAAGTTGATTTATGCAGGTGGAAAACGTGTTATTAAAATGTGTTACGAGGTGGGGTGTAGTTGGTTCTTGAAGAGAGGTTGAATGTACCAATGGTATTGTAGATGAGGATCAGATGGACTTGAGGTTGTGAATAGATATGGTTTCTGTTTGCTAATATTCAGGGCTGGCGGGGTTGATGTGGAATGTTATGGCTAGATGGTCTGATATAGTGAGGTCTTTGTGAGAGAGGTTGTTGATGTTGTGGCCAGTGAAACAAACCAAGTCCAAAGTGTGTCCACAGCTGTGGGTGAGGAAGTTGACATGTTGAGGGAAATTAAAACTGTGTAAAATGTTCAGAAACTCAGTGGTGGTTTTACAGGTGGGGGAGTCAATAGGAATGTTGAAATTGCCAGTTATTAGTATGGAGGATGAAGTAAAGCATAGTTGTGTGATAAATTCTGAAAAATCTGACAAAAAAAAGATTGATTGGGAGGGTGATAGATGATAGAGACAGTCAAAGAAGTGGGGCCAGTTAGTTTGAAAGATAAATGTTCAAAAGAGAGTACAGCAGGAATAGGAAGGGGCCGGGGACAGAGGGTTTGCCGGTAAATGGCAGCAATTCTCCCAATCCAGCCATCAATGCAGGGTCTGTCTGAAAATCAAGGAGGGGTGGCTTGGTTGAGGGTAAATTAGTCCAGTGGTTTTTGCCAGGTTTCAATAAGACAGAGTAAGTCCAGTTGTGAGCACATTATAAAGTCTTTTAGAAAGAGGCTTTTATTGATGAGTGATCTTGTGTTAAGTAACGCGAGCTTGAGGAGATTTTGTTTTGAGCAGGGGAGGAGTTAAGTACTGATTGGAGGTCGAAGGTGTTCACGTGATGGGTGCACTGATGACGTGAGTTGTTGAGGAGATGGGACACAAAAGTGGAGTAGTTGTTAGTCTGTAGAGTTGGGACGCTGTTGTTTGAGATGGTAGAGCGGTCATCCTATAACCGGAAGGTTGGCTGTTCGATTCCCGCTCTGCCCTGTTCATACTTTCGTTGTGTCCTTGGGCAAGACACTTAACCCACCTTGCCTCCAGTGTCCGTAGCACTGGTGTATGAATGTGTGTGACTGTAGAGGTGTGTTTGGTGGTGGTCGGAGAAGGTTGAGCGCCGTTTGTATGGCAGCCCCCATCTCTGTCTGTCCCAGGTGTGAATGTGTGTGAATGGGGTGAGTGGAAGCACAATGTAAAGCGCTTTGGGTGCCCGAGAAGGGTGCAAAAAAGCGCTATATAAATGCATGCCATTTACCATCCTTCAACCGGAAGGTAGGCGGTTCGATTCCCGCTCTCCTCACAGTTCATACTGGAGTTGTGTCCTTGGGCAAGACACTTAACCCACCTTGCCTCGTAAGAATGTTTAGTGAATGTATGTGGTGTTGGTCGAAGAGGCCGTAGGCGCGGAATGGCTGCCACGTCTCTATCAGTCTGCCCCAGGGCATCTGTGGCTACAGTTGTAGCTTACCACCAGTGTGTGACTGTGGAGTGAATGAATAAAGGACGCCCTTTGAGTCACTTGGTCCCTTGGGAAAAAAGTGCAATATAAATCTAATCCATTATTATTAGGCCCGAGCCGGTGATGACCGGGAGGGCCTATTGTTTTTGCTCGGATTTTTTTTTTTTTTAGGCCCGAGCCGGTGATGACCGGGAGGGCCTTTTGTTTTTGCTCGGATTTTTTTTTTTTTTTAGGCCCGAGCCGGTGATGACCGGGAGGGCCTATTGTTTTTGCTCGGATTTTTTATTTATTTATTTTTTTTTTTATTGTGACCAAATGATCCTAAATTTGACCCGGTGAACATGCACGAAAAGTCATTTTTATTGGTCCCAGACTTCAAGCTCGGCGAAAATGTTATGTTTTTTGAAGTCAAAAAAAATACTGAAAATGACTCAGTGGCGACCCCTAGAAAATCAAAATACATTGGGCCTATGGAAAGTGAAAGTAAGTTTTTTCCAACGTAGAAAAATTGGTATATCCATAGGACACCTCAGGGCAAACAGAAAAGTCAATGACAGTCACACCCTAAACTCAACAGGAAGTCCGCCATGTGGGGTGAAACGCTGGCCACTAAAATCGCACCTTGCGCAGAAAGATGCAAATCATTGTGTTTTAATCTAAATGGCCCCAAATTTGGTGAGTATCATCTAGACCAGGGTTTTTCAAACTTTTTGTGTGTGTGGACCACTATTTGTAATCAAAAAATTTTGCGGACCACCTCATAACACACATAACAAAATGTCTACACACAGTCTTACCTGAATTAATCCACACCTCTAAATAGGCTTACTAGCACTACTATAACTAGTCATCACATCAGTGTGCAACAGACTTGTTAAAAGAAAGTTTACTACACACAACGGCTGCCTCTTTTCTCTTCAGAGAACCTGTTGCTATCCACCGATCAATAATGACACTGAACTTGAACGTCACGGCCGAACACAACTGGCCTATTTTAGTAATCGCACAATAACTTGACAATTTAATGCAAATGTTATATCAATATAGGCCTACATATTCTTTTAATTTTTTTTATGGGAATTTCCTGGTAAAATAAAGGTAAAATATTTTATTTTGCCTTTCCACGGACCACCTGCAGTACCCTCACGGACCACTAGTGGTCCGCGGACCACAGTTTGGGAATGACTGATCTAGACACATGTGCCAACCAAAGTTGTGACTTTGTTGTTGATATCTTATCGGGTATGGGTGTGGCAAGCCTGTAACGGTGGCCATTTTGTGAAAATAAACGCGTCTCTTAACTCTCAAACGCCTTCTCGGATCGAGTTGGAACCAAAAAGGCGTTTGTGCACATTCATGACCTGAACACAAAGATATGTAAATAAAAGGGTTATCTTTAGAAATGGCTCTCCAGCGCCCCCTACAAACTTATAATGGGACCCAAGAATTTAGTTTGTCATAGAGACATGAAATTTGGTACACACATCTCTTATGTCATGACGAGCATAAAAGCCAATGACAACCACCCCCTATCTATAAATGTGTTGCCATAGCAACGTCCTAAAAATGTGGAAAAAGTCAATGGGAAGTGAAATTTTTAGTTTGTTGTAGGCAAATGAAACTTGGTACACACATCCAGCATGGGCTTATGAACAAAAAAGCCAATGGGGACCACACCCTATCACACACGGGAAGGCGGCTATTTTGAATTGAAAATGTGAACCGACTTAAAATACACCTCTTTTTTAAAAGAACACAGAAAATAGCTGCTTCATTCCACAGACACCAAACTTGGGCAAAATGAGCTAAACACATGTATGTAAAATAGACAAGTGTTTTTCTAGACTTTTTTGCTCGAGTTATATTTTTTTTTATTATAATTTGGTATATTTTTTTTTATTATAATTTTTCTGCAAAATGATCCTCAATTTGACCCAGTAAACGTGCAACTTAAAGTCATTTTTATTGGTCCCAGACTTCAAGCCGGGCAAAAAAATTATGTATTTGAAGTCCCCGAAAAGAATATACGAAAAATGACTCAGTGGCGACCCCTAGAAAAGTCAAAATACATCGGGCCTATGGAAAGTGAAAGTAACTTTTTTCCAACGTAGAAAAATGAAACTTGGTACATCCATAGGACACCTCAGGGCAAACAGAAAAGTCAATGACAGCTGTCACAGGCCGGCTCATAGCCTGTGGCAAATAATGAGGGGACACAAACAACAAGGGTAGGCCAATCAAAAAGTATTTATTAATTAAACTCAAATCAATAACTTTAACAAAGAAAAGGCATGGGGTGTGAGTATGTCTGAATCAGTGGTGTATGTAGGGTGCCTGGATGTGTGAATCTGTATGTGTAACATGACTGAGTGCAAACCTAAAAAGAACAACAACACAACATAACTAACCAAACCATACCTGGTGTAGCTGAGAGAGAGCTGAGAGAGAGCTAAGAGAGACAGAAGAAGGGTAGCTAGTGGTTTAAATACCTGAGCCCAGGTGGCTCCAATTACTCACGACCCTCCTCTGCCAACAGGAGGAACCGCCCCTGCAAGGCAGAGGAGGGGCCGTGACACCCCCCTCCTTAAAATGAGGGTCCCACCCTCAACTCAACAAAATTTTGCCCAACAGATAAAATACAAAATTCCCCTGAACCAAAATAAATAGCAGTACCGGCTCCTAGTAGTCACCTGTGTCCCCCATTTGACTGTCTGCTCGTCCAACTCAGCAGCCCTGGTACCTAGGGAGCAATTTAAGAGGAGGAAGTAGAGACAACCAACAGGGGCAAACAGAGAAGAAAATTAATTTAAAGGAGCACGGGACAAAGCATCAGCAGTGATATTATCCTTCCCCTTAATGTGCTCAATATTAAGGTTATATGGCTGTAAAACAAAACCCAGCGCATCAACCGCTGGTTTGGATTTTGCAGTGACTTAAGAAAAATAAGAGGGTTGTGGTCAGTAAACACCGTTAAGGGGGTCAACCCAGAACCCACATAGACCTCAAAGTGCTGTAAAGCCCAAATGAGACCCAACGCCTCTTTCTCAATTACAGAGTAATTTTTCTGATACTTATTAAACTTGCGGAGAAGAAACTAACTGGACACTCCACATTGTCATCATTTTCCTGCAAAAGCACAGCCCAGCACCGATTTGACTGGCATCTACCTGCAATTTGAAATTTTTTTCCATATTTGGTGCTGCCAACACAGGCGCTGCACACAAAAAAACCTTTGCTGCATCAAATGCCTCTTGACACTGGGTGGACCAGATAAATTCAGCCTTAGCCTTCAACAGGTTGGTCAGAGGGGCCACTACTATGAGAAGTTTTTACAGAAAGCACGGTAGTACCCGCCATTCCCAGGAAGCGCATCAGTTCTTTCTTTGTAGAAGGCTGTGGAAACTGCTTCACAGCCTGGACCTTGGCTTCCACGGGACAGACGAAACCCTGACCCACAACCTTGCCGAGGTATGTGACCGTAGCTTTGGCAAACTCACACTTTGCCAAATTAATTGTCAACCTGGCCCACACCAATCTTTCAAATAAGGCTTGCACTTGCTGGACATGCTCACCCCAGGTGTCTGAATAGACAACCACATCGTCCAAATAAACCGCACACCCTTTCAGACCTGAAACCACACGATTCATCAACCTCTGGAAGGTGGCTGGAGCATTCCGCAAACCAAAAGGCATCACTGTATAAGAAAACAAGCCAGATGGTGTTATAAAAGCAGCAATTTCACGAGCTCTTTTGCTAAGGGGTACTTGCCAATATCCCTTCAAAAGATCAAATTTGCTAACATACTTTGCTGACCCAACTTGATCAATACAGTCCTCCATCCTAGGGAGAGGGTAAAGGTCTGCTTTAGTAACATTATTAACTTTCCTATAATCAGTGCAGGGTCTGAACGTGGAATCAGATTTTTTTACCAGAAGACAAGGTGAAGCCCAGTTGGAACAACATGGCTCAGCAATACCATTGTCCAACATATACTGCACCTCTGTTTCCAAATGCCGTTTCTTCTCCTCAGATATGCGATAAAATCTCTGCTTAATAGGCTTAGCATCTCCGATGTCTATGTCATACTCTATTAAGTGGGTTTGTGTCGGGGTGTCAGAAAACAACATTATGTAGTTTTTAATGAGATCTACCAATTCATTACGTTTATCAGAGTCTAAATGATCCACTAAAATACCAAGGTTTTTCAAAGTCTGGGAGTTTTTCGATCTGGAGGGTCACCGGCAACTCGAGACTTTCTGGCTTACTCTCCCCCTTTTGATGAGAAGCAGAGCGGGTAACAACACAAACTGGAAACAAAGTACTGTCAACTGGAGATACACCTCCAGGGGGCACTGAAGGTTGCTTTTTAAAGATGTTTGGATGACCATCAGCCCACACCTTACTACCTGCCAGGTCATTCCCCAAAATCATGTGGACACCCTCTACTGGCAACTGGGGTCTAACCCCAACAGCTACATCACCCTCTACCAGACCACATTTTAGCGCGACTTGATGTAACGGAGCAGAGAATGGAACTAAACCCATGCCGCACACCATTACACAGCTGCCAGTGTCAGACTCCTTAGAGAAAGGCAAGACAGATTCTAAAATAAAAGAATCTAAAGCTCCACTATCTCTCAATATCTTAATAGGAATTTTTTGTTTGCCATCCACAAGGGACACCACACCATCTGAAATAAAGGCTGTAAAATTACCAAGTGAAGACTGAAAACCAGACTCAGCCACTGGCTGGAAAAACTCCCCCTGGTGATCAGCGACTGCAACAGGAGCTGCCATCACTGCAGGTTTAACATGACCCAATCTTTTGATCTGAGTAGAGGACAATCCTTCTTCCAATGTCCTTCCACTAAACAATAGCGACAGGTATTAGCATTAACCGGTGCTTTAAATCCTTCCGAACCACGCTTTGTTGAGGTTTTTGAAAAGCTCCAGACCAAGGTGGTCCTATTATTCCTATGAGTAACATTTTTGTAGTTGTCATCAAAATTATGTTTATGCGTCAGCATATACTCATCAGCAAGAACTGCTGCATCACTTGGCGACTTAACTTTACGCTTCATTCATGTAGGTAGACAGAATCAGACACAGAATTTTTAAACTGCTCCAACACAATCAAATCAGACAGGCCTTCAAAAGTGTTAACTTCAGAAGCTGCACACCAACGATTAAATGCAGAGGTCAAGTCACGAACAAATTCAGAATAAGTTTGTGGATCTACCTTTTCCTGTACGAAAGCGCTGACGATACGCTTCTGGCACCAACTCATAGACCTTCATTACTGCCGCTTTAACTTTTACATAAACTTTGCTGTCAGCCGGGCTTAGTGCTGAAAAAGCCTCACGTGCTTTACCTGTAAGTGCACACTGCAACAACGTAGTCTTGTCCAACTCTGACCAAGCTCTAGCTCCTGCAATACGCTCAAATAAAATCATCAAATTTAGGCAACAAACGAAGATTCTGTGAAACATCAAACTGTAGTGCTCTTTCCTCTGGTCTACTGGCATGTCGCAATCGCTCAATCTCCAACTGCATTTGCAACAGCTCCCTCTGTTGCTCAAAAGTTAATGCAGGGCTATTCTTAAAACTTGCTCCACCACTACTATCCGACTGACCACAGAGAACACCTGCTTCCCAAAGACCCTGCTTTAACACAGCTTTAACTGGGTCTTTAAGTTTTCTATCCCCAATTTCAATCTGATAATGTTCAGCTATTTCAATTAACTGCTCCTTAGTACATAACTCTAAAGCTAAATCCGAAGGAGACTGAACAAAACTACTCAAAATGGAAGACATTTTCTTCAAAAAACACAACTCCCCTGCTGCCAGTCTGGGTTAATGGCAGGAGCCACACTCCTCTATTCTCCCAAAACAGCTAACTAACTGGACCCTAGTCTTCGTGCAGTCACATGTGGTGGGGTTTTATGCACACAAAACCAGAGGAGTAGAAAAGACAACCAGAAAACTGGCGGCCCCCCCACGTCCACGGAGGTGCTCCCGAGCCGATGTAGGGAAATAGGGGAGGGAAGCTCTACCCACGTTCACTGCCACTTAAAAAACAAAAACACCACGAGCCTCCTATTGACACTCACTGTTAAACCTGAACAGGAGAAGACTCCCACCAGGACAAAAAACCCAGACAAGCCCAGAGTGAATTGCTAACAATCTTAACTATCAAGCTAACTGAACAAAGGAACACATGGCTCTCACTGCTCTCTCCTACCATAATGGCCTACCCCAAGCATCCCCTCAAACAAAAGTTTGGCAAACTGAACTTACTATACAAACTACTAACCAAAGTTAACTACAAAACATCAAAATAAGCCAACTTATTGCCAAACTACAAATAAACAAACATAGCCATAAGAACAAAAACATTTAACCAAAACCCTAACTTCAACTATAACAACTTGTTAAAGCAACCAAAGTACTAAAGTAAATTTAAGTACAATTAACTTTAACTTAAGAGGACGAGCCCCACTTGTCACAGGCCGGCTCATAGCCTGTGGCAAATAATGAGGGGACACAAACAACAAGGGTAGGCCAATCAAAAAGTATTTATTAATTAAACTCAAATCAATAACTTTAACAAAGAAAAGGCATGGGGTGTGAGTATGTCTGAATCAGTGGTGTATGTAGGGTGCCTGGATGTGTGAATCTGTATGTGTAACATGACTGAGTGCAAACCTAAAAAGAACAACAACACAACATAACTAACCAAACCATACCTGGTGTAGCTGAGAGAGAGCTGAGAGAGAGCTAAGAGAGACAGAAGAAGGGTAGCTAGTGGTTTAAATACCTGAGCCCAGGTGGCTCCAATTACTCACGACCCTCCTCTGCCAACAGGAGGAACCGCCCCTGCCAGGCAGAGGAGGGGCCGTGACACAGCCACACTCTAAACTCAACAGGAAGTCCGCCATGTGGGGTGAAACGCATGGCCACTAAAATCGCACCCCTTGCGCAAAAAGATGCAAATCATTGTGTTTTAATCTAAATGGCCCCAAATTTGGTGAGTATCATCTAGACACGTGTGCCAACCAAAGTTGTGACTTTGTTTATGATATCTTATCGGGTATGGGTGTGGCAAGCCTGTAACGAGGTGGCCATTTTTATGAAAATAAAACGTCTCTTAACTCTCACGCCTTCTCGGATCGAGTTGGACCCAAAAAGGCGTTTGTGCACATTTATGACCTGAACACAAAGATATGTAAATAAAAGGGTTATCTTTAGAAATGGCTCTCCAGCGCCCCTACAAACTTATAATGTGACCCAAGAATTTAGTTTGTCATAGAGACATGAAATTTGGTACACACATCTCCTATGTTATGAGGAGCATAAAAGCCAATGACAACCACCCCCTATCTATAAATGTGTTGCCATAGCAACGTCCCAAATATGTGGAAAAAGTCAACGGGAAGTGAAAATATTAGTTTGTCGTAAGCAAATGAAACTTGGTACACACATCCAGTATGGGCTTATGAACAAAAGATCCAATGGGGACCACACCCTATCACACACGGGAAGGCGGCCATTTTGAATTGAAAATGTGAACCGACTTGGAATACACCTCTTTTTTAAAAAACAACAGAAAATAGCTGCTTCATTCCACAGACACCAAACTTGGGCAAAATGAGCTAAACACATGTATGTAAAATAGACAGGCGTTTTTCTTGTCGTTTTTGCTCGAGTTATATTTTTTTTACTATAATTAGGCCCGAGCCGGTGATGACCGGGAGGGCCTATTATTTTTGCTCGGATTTTTTTTTTTTTATCTTTCTTCCGACCAAATGATCCTAAATTTGACCCAGTGAACATGCACGAAAAGTCATTTTTATTGGTCCCAGACTTCAAGCTTGGCGAAAAATTTATGTATTTGAAGTCCCCGAAAAAAAAAAAACGAAAAATGACTCAGTGGCGACCCCTACAAAATCAAAATACATTGGGCCTATGGAAAGTGAAAGTAACTTTTTTCCAACGTAGAAAAATGAAACTTGGTACATCCATAGGACACCTCAGGGCAAACAGAAAAGTCAATGACAGTCACACCCTAAACTTAACGGGAAGTCCGCCATGTGGGGTGAAACGCGCGGCCACTAAAATCGCACCCCTTGCGCAGAAAGATGCAAATCATTGTGTTTTAATCTAAATGGCCCCAAATTTGGTGAGTATCATCTAGACACGTGTGCCAACCAAAGTAGCTGCTTCATTAAACGTGCAACTAAAAGTCATTTTTATTGGTCCCAGACTTCAAGCCCAGCGAAAAATTTATGTATTTGAAGTCCCCGAAAAAAAATACGAAAAATGACTCAGTGGCGACCCCTAGAAAAGTCAAAATACATTGATTCTATGGAAAATGAAAGTAAATTTTTCAAATGTAGAAATACAAAACTTGGTACATCCATAGGACACCTCAGGGCAAACAGAAAAGTTTATTACAGCCATACCGTAAACTCAACAGAAAATCTACTATGTTGGGTGGAATGCGTGACCACCTAAATCGCACCCCTTCTGTCTAAAGGCTTTTCATCTAAACAGCTCCAAATTTGGTGAGTATCATCTAGACACGTGTGCAAAAAATAGTTATCAATTTCTTTTTTGATACATTTGTGGCTGTGGTCGTAATGAGTCTGTGAAGAGGCAACCTTTGGGAAATAAATGCCATTTCCCAATTGCCAGGATCCTTCCTTTAGAGGAGGCCCCTCCAGAGCCACGGCTAGAGTTTACGCTTTAAAGCACGAAATGCACTACTCCGAGTGCATGTGTCCCCGCGGTCTCAAGGGAGGCGAGGGCCTTTATCGCCGCTTGCGGCTTTAATTTTAAATTCAATTTCTTTAGGATTTTGTGCAGTATAGATTTGTTCTATACTGTCTCTGTAAAACTCAGTTTTACAGTGCTCAATAAATACAATAAATGTGTATTTACATGTCAGTTTATGTGTGTGTATTTACATGTGTGTTTATTTGTGTGTATTTACATGTGTGTTTATGTGTGTGTATTAACATGTGTGTTTATGTGCGTGTGTATTTACATGTGTGTGTGTGTATTTACATGTGTGTTTATGTGTGTGTTTATGTGTGTGTATTTACATGTGTGTTTATGTGTGTGTATGTACATGTGTGTTTATGTGTGTGTGTATTTACATGTGTGTTTATGTGGATGTGTGTATTTACATGTGTGTTTATGTGTGTGTATTTACATGTGTATTTATGTGTGTGTATTTACATGTGTGTTTCTGTGTGTGTATTTACATGTGTGTTTGTGTGTGTGTAGTTACATGTGTGTTTATGTGTGTGTGTATTTACATGTGTGTTTGTGTGTGTGTATGTACTTGTGTGTTTGTGTGTGTGTAGTTACATGTGTGTTTATGTGTGTGTGTAGTTACATGTGTGTTTATGTGTGTGTATGTACTTGTGTGTTTGTGTGTGTGTAGTTACATGTGTGTTTATGTGTGTGTATTTAAATGTGTGTTTATGTTTCTGTGTATTTACATGTGTGTTAGTTTGTGTGTATGTACATGTGTGTTTATGTGTGTGTATTTACATGTGTGTGTATTTACATGTGTGTTTGTGTGTGTGTATTTACATGTATGTTTGTGTGTGTGTTTTTACATGTGTGTTTGTTTGTGTGTATTTACATGTGTGTTTTTTGTGTGTGTATTTACATGTGTGTGTGTATTTACATGTGTGTTTATGTGTGTGTATTTACATGTGTGTTTATGTGTGTGTATGTACATGTGTGTTTATGTGTGTGTATTTACATGTGTGTTTATGTGTGTGTATTTACATGTGTGTTTGTGTGTGTGTATTTTTACGTGTGTTTGTGTGTGTGTATTTACATGTATGTGTATTTACATGTGTGTTTGTGTGTGTGTATTTACATGTGTGTTTGTGTGTGTGTCGTTACATGTGTGTTTATGTGTGTGTGTGTGTGTGTATGTACTTGTGTGTTTATGTGTGTGTGTAGTTACATGTGTGTTTATGTGTGTGTAGTTACATGTGTGTTTATGTGTGTGTATATACTTGTGTGTTTATGTTTCTGTGTATTTACATGTGTGTTTGTTTGTGTGTATGTACATGTGTGTTTATGTGTGTGTATTTACATGTGTGTTTATGTGTGTGTATTTACATGTGTGTTTGAGTGTGTGTATTTACATGTGTGTTTATGTGTGTGTATGTACATGTGTGTTTATGTGTGTGTGTATTTACATGTGTGTTTATGTGTGTGTATTTACATGCGTGTTTATGTGTGTGTGTATTTACATGTGTGTGTTTTTACATGTGTGTTTATGTGTGTATTTACATGTGTGTTTGTGTGTGTGTATTTACATGTGTGTTTATGTGTGTTTTTACATGTATGTTTGTGTGTGTGTATTTACATGTGTGTTTTTACATGTGTGTTTATGTGTGTATGTACATGTGTGTGTGTATTTACATGTGTGTTTATGTGTGTGTATTAACATGTTTGTTTATGTGTGTGTGTATTTACATGTGTGTTTGTGTGTTTTTACATGTATGTTTGTGTGTGTGTATTTACATGTGTGTATTTTACATGTGTGTTTATGTGTGTATGTACATGTGTGTGTGTATTTACATGTGTGTTTATGTGTGTTTTTACATGTATGTTTGTGTGTGTGTATTTACATGTGTGTTTTTTACATGTGTGTTTATGTGTGTATGTACATGTGTGTGTGTATTTACATGTGTGTTTATGTGTGTGTATTAACATGTTTGTTTATGTGTGTGTGTATTTACATGTGTGTGTATTTAAATGTGTGTTTGTGTGTATTTACATGTGTGTGTATTTACATGCATGTTTGTGTGTGTATATTTACATGTGTGTGTATTTACATGTGTGTTTATATGTGTGTGTATTTACATGTGTGTTAATGTGTGTGTGTATTTACATGTGTGTTTATGTGTGTTTTTACATGTATGTTTGTGTGTGTGTATATACATGTGTGTTTTTTACATGTGTGTATGTACATGTGTGTGTGTATTTACATGTGTGTTTATGTGTGTGTATTAACATGTGTGTTTATGTGTGTGTGTATTTACATGTGTGTTTATGTGTGTGTCTTTATGTGTGTGTGTGTGTCTGTTTGTTGAAGCGGTCAGTCATGAGGTCATCCTCGTCTGGACCCAGTTTCGGCCTCCTCCCTCTACTCTCTCCTCTCAGTGCCCTCTCGTCTGCCAGTCCCACTTCCACCTCGCTCTTGGTCTCCATGCCAATTGTGCACTTTCCTCTGTGACATACATTACATTCATATTATTTTCAGATTTTATACAATTCACAAATATCCTTTTGGTCAATCTCAAAAGATAAAACTTAAATAAACGTTTTTCTGAATTTGTTCATCTTACCGCTTCCGTGTTGCTGCTACTTGTCTGCAGCTTCGTTTTCAGCCGAAAAGGAGCAGGTGGGAGGTGGGGTGCAGAGACAGTTTGGAGAGGGCACTGTTGTCCGAGCGGAGGAAGGCCGAGACCTAGATGCTCCCAGAAAACATTTATACAAAATACAAATGATTAGAGTTTTGAAGTACACTTCTTTCAAAATCTCTTCTCTGCTTTTCTGTTATCGCAACCTGGCTTCTCCTTTTTTCATCTCATAGGAAGCCTAGAAAAATAGCTTATGGAAGCTTCCTTTCTTTCTCATGTTGTTGGAAGTCACCGCTTTACAAAATTAGACTCTTTTAACCGTAAGACTCAGTTTCAAGGAATCAGTAAAAACCTACAGAGCATAAGGTATCTATCAAACTTTATATTATTTTTTAAGTCAGCAATCTTTAACACAGATTAATATGAAAATATCCTGTTTAAAATCTCACCATAAACCATACAGGCAGGGTTTTGATTTCTCAGCATTTAGCAATCCCCTATGCTTGCCAACTACATGGAAATGTATCAATTATGTTATCCCAAACTACTACTCCCGGAAGTGTTGGATTAGCAACAACACAAAAAAACTTTAACAGCTGTTTACCTGAATTGTCAGTCCAATAGTCCAGTTGTTCCGCAGCCAGACTGTCTGTTCTGTCCTCTCGTCTCTCTTCTCTTATTTCAGTCCAGATCTCGTCATCGTGCTTCACACACACAGAGTGGAGGTCTGGCCTGTACTACTTTAACAACGCAGCTTGGGACTTACAAGAAATGCTTTTTTGTGCATTTTTCCCGTGCACATCAGCTCACCTCTTTGCACGAGAAACCACGGGTATTCAAAGTCCGGGTCACAACACCAAATGTAATAAGACTTCTATATCCTTATGTTATCCAGAGAGACACGTAGACAGATTATATTATAAAAGCGAATGGCCAGGTTTAATTCTTGCAAGAAGAAACAAGGCAGACACGCATGTGTCAAAGGTACAGAGTGAGGTTTGCTTAAAGAAGTAAACAAAACATTAGAATTTATATCACTGCAGTGAAAGCTGTAGCAGGTGTATCTTTCATACACCCTCCCCAAAGGACAAGCTCCAGCTGCAGAAGCAAGTTATGACTACGTTATGACCAAGCCTCTGCCATGGAACCTCTAAAATGGTCCTCGTGTAAGGGCGCCGCCATACGGTGATTTTACGGTGATTTTACGGTGATTTTACAGCGAAATACAGCGATATACCTCCGTCCACCAGAGGGCAGGCTCCAAAAGCGGAAATAAAAGAAGAAACCCAATGGCAACTTTACAAGAGTAAAACTCATGTTTACAGCCTGGTACAAAAGATGGCTCCGGTCTCTAGAGCTAAGTTTTTACTACATGACAACTCTGGGAAGGGGTGAATTTTTGATTAATATGTTTGTTTATGCTATCTAAAAACTATTGATTTACTATGGAAAAAGCCCGGATGTAACGGCCATTTTATTGCCCATTCGTAATGACAATATTGGTGAATAGGGGACCAATGGGCGGATATCATCCATATTTATACAATCTATGGTTATGACTTCAAATGAATGAAAATTAATTTAGTCTATGGTAATCTCAGCAGGAACAGTTTGTCTGAGAGGGTCAGGGGTCAGGGCAGATGGGACAGAGCTGAGGCAGCAGGACATCTGCAACAGCAATAAACCAAGCAGAAATTTTAAAATATATTGTAATAAAAGTGAGTAACCCTGCATTTAGAGAAGAAAGAACTCTGTTAGTACGATACTGCACTATCAGGTCTCTGAGACAGGATGGGCCTTATCACTGAGAACCTTATAAGGAGAACCTAAGTTGAAATTGAACTTGATCCTGAATTCCATGTAAAGTCAGTAAAGGGAGGCTAACACTGGGTAATGTGCTCTTGTCTGTTTGTTCCTGCTCCTGTTTCTAGCTGCTGCATTTTAAACAAACTGAAAACTTTTCAAGGAGCTGTTTGGGCGTCCTGCTGCAGAGAACTGCAATAGTTTAACCTCAGTGAAACAAATGCAGAACTAGATCTACTAAAAAACTATAAATAAAGACTAATAATAAAACTATACAAATATTTCACACAAAGTCATCTGAAATCATTTAGAACAGCAAAGAGTAATCAGACACATTTTGTCTTAAAAGGGTGTTGCATCTACATAGTACACACTGCACTACATTACCTGCTTTCATTGAACAAGTCAGTTGATTTATTTTCTTCCCCCATTTTTTTCAGTGTCTGAGTTAAGGATTGTGCTGATTGGAAAAAGTGATGACGAAAAGACAAATCTCAGTAACTTCATCACTGGAAATAAAGATCTTAATCCTGAAACAAAACACTGTGTGGTTGTGTCTTGTGAGTGGAGAGACACCCCAGTAACATTAGTGAAAGCCCCAGACCTGTTCAGTCTGTCTGTGGAGGCAGTGAGAGAAGAAATGAAGAGATGCGTGTCTCTGTGTTCACCAGGACCTAATGTCCTGCTGCTGTTAGTGAAGCCTTCAGATTTCACTGAGAACAACAGACAAACTCTGAAGTTTATTCTGAGTCTGTTTGGTCCAGACGCCTTTAAACACTCCATGGTTGTCAACACTTCCCCATACAACTGGAAGGAAGCAACTCTTCTTAAGGACTATGGTAAATGCCAGTACAACATGTTTGTAGGAAACTTCCGCCAGTTAATGGAGATCACTCTGAACATTGTCCAAAAAAACAAAGGATGCTTCTTGACCTTCATTGATCAAAAGAAACCATCTCTAAACCTGGTTCTCTGTGGGAGGAGAGGAGCAGGGAAGACCTCAGCAGCTGAGGCCATTTTAGGTGGAAGAGCTCTTGGTGCAGTGAGCAGCTCAGAGCAGAGTGTTAAACATCAGGGAGAGGTGCGTGGACGTTGGGTGTCTCTGGTGGAGCTGCCGGCTCTGTCTGGAAAACCTCTGGAGACAGTGATGCAGCAGTGCCTCAGCTGCATCTCCCTCTGTGGTCCTGAGGGCGTCCATGCCTTCATCCTGGTTCTACCAGTGGCTCCTCTCAGCGACGAAGACAAGGCAGAGTTAAAGACCATCCAGGACACATTCAGCTCTCGAGTCCATCTCTTCACTATGATTCTGTTCACTGTGGACTCAGACCCCACTGCTCCAGCTGTGGTTAACTTTGTCAAAGGAGACAGAAACATCCAGGAGCTCTGTCAGAGCTGTGGAGGAAGATATCTTATATTCAACACCAGGAGCCAGCAGCAGGTCAGTGAGCTGTTGGATTTGATCGAGAAATTTAAGTCCAAGAATAAACCTCACAGCTACACAACAGAGACATTTCAACAAACTCAAATAGAAAAGATCACTGCTCTGCAGAAGGAACTTCAGGATCTGAAGAACAAAAGTAAGCAAATAATTAATTAAAAAGATACATATTTATAAAAATAAAAGAAGCAGAAAATTCAACAAATTGTTACCATCCACCAAGGTTGTATATAAGTGTATTATAAGAATGTTTAATATAAAGGAATCTCTGTCCATTTCCAGGTGAAGTCAAACAGAGTCCTGATTGTCTGAGGATTGTGCTGATTGGAAAAACTGGCAACGGAAAGAGTTCTACAGGAAACACCATCCTGGGAAGAAAAGAGTTTAAATCTGATGTGAGCCAAACATCAGTCACTAAAGTTTGTCAGAAAGAACAGAGTACAGTAGATGGTTGTTCTGTTGCTGTGGTCGACACTCCTGGTCTGTTTGATACAAACATGTCCAATGATGAAGTCATGGAGGAAATGCTTAACTGTGTCAGTCTTTTGGCTCCAGGACCTCACGTCTTTCTGTTGGTTTTACAAATCGGACGATTCACTGAAGAAGAAAAAGAAACTCTTAAACTGATCAGAGAAGGGTTTGGGAAAGATGCAGAAAAGTTTACTATGATTCTTTTCACACGTGGAGACGACCTGGAGGAGAATGAGATGTCCATAGAAGACTATGTTAGAGATAAATGTGATGATTCATGTAAGAAGCTGGTCTCTGACTGTGGAAACAGGTTCCATGTGTTTAATAATCGTGAAAAGAGAAACCGCACTCAGGTGACAGAGCTAATGAAGAAGATTAATGACATGGTGAAGGAGAACGGAGGAGGCTGCTTCACCAACGACATGCTCCAAGAGGCTGAGGCCACCATCAAGAAAGAGATGGAGAGACTCCTGAAGGAGAAGGAAGAAGAGATGAGGAGAGAGAGGGAGGAGATGAGGAAAGAGAGGGTGGAGATGGAGAGGAAACACCAACAGGAAATGGAAGAAATAAAAACAAGAATGGAAGAAATGGAAAAAAACAAGACAACAGAGAGAAAAAGAACTCAAAGAAAATGAGGAAAGGATTAAGAAGGATCAAGAGCAGCAGAAGAGAGAACAGGAAAAGAGAGAAGAAGAAAACAGGAAGAGGAAGGAAGAAGAGGAAATACAGCGTCAGAAATGGGAACAAAAACATCAATCATTAGAAGAAAAGATCAAATCAGAAGAAGAGTCAAAAGAAACTTTTGACAGAAAACTACAGGAGAGCAGAAAACAGATGGAACAAGAGCGTGAGAAATGGGAAAAAGAAAGAAAGGAATGTTGGGAAAAACAAAAACAAGAAACTGAAAAGAGAAAACAGGAAGAGCAAAGAAAACTGACACAGCTCCAGAATGAATATGATCAAGAACGAGAAAATTATAATAAAAAACTGGAAGAAGATTAAATCAGACGAGAACAAAAGGAGAGAAAGGAGCTGGAGGAAAACCATCAAAAACAAATGTATGAACTAAAGAGAACTGTAGAAATGAGTGAGGAATCCATAATCCAAACCAGGTATGTTTATTATATAAACCTCTGTTGCATACAATTAACTTACACAGCCACCGGCACCTGTTTTAAAACTCGTAACCTAAACTCACAGGCGGGAAAGCCCTCTGCGCGGGAAAACTAATGCGCATGCGCACTTCCTACAGTATGCAAACACAATCATTCACCAGAATGATCTACATCCCCTTTCTTTAGTTTGTGCTTCCTATGGCAAACAGAATAAAAGGCTAGGCACTAACTTCTAACACTATAACAGTTAAATTTTGTATGTTATGAAATTGTACTTTTAACATTCAAAAACATTTCAACATTCAATTGTGAATTAGTGGATTGACAAGTTGTAACTGAAAACAGCTTTATGCGAACATTTATTTATTTATTTTTCAACATGGCTATGGCCAGAACTATAGAGTCTCAAAGAACCTACTTCAGAATTATATATGTTTCATCTTAAATGTCTTTAGTTTGCAGTCCATAAAAGCAAAATGATCATTGTTCATACTTTGGATTGGGCCTACAGACACGGCCCGAGCGTGTCACGTACAGTGTGTTACCTGGTGTTACCTTTGTTGGAGATTGAACAGCAGGCCTCTGCTGCACACTGGTGGGCCTAGGTGTTACCTGTGTCTCTCGAGGTGCGTTTGGTGTGTATGGGGGACTGACTGGTGCAGCTGGATCGGCATACTGACAATCAAGGTCTGCAGGGTCGACCTGTCGTGGTGGTAGCTCAGCGACGGGGAGGATGTGGCGGCGATTTCTCCTGTAGGTCCCTCCGTAGGACTCGATGATATAGGAGCGTGGTTCCTGCACACTTCCTTTACGGTGCCCAAGTGGTCGTGTCCCTTGATGGTCTGCATCCTAACGACTTGTCCCTCTGCAAGCGGCTGTAGTGGCGGCTTGATTCATCATAGTAGCGCTTTTGAATGAGTCTTTTATTTTTGAGTTGGGCATTGACCCGCTTTGTGTTCTTTGGGGTTGGCTCCAGCAGTCTGGTGCTGACAGGAAGAGTCGAGCGTGTCTGTCGTGACATAAGACGTTCTGCAGGCGAGCCCAATGCTTGGTCACGGGGAATGTTTCTTATGTTAAGCAGGTTGAGATACACATCGGTTCCATCTCTGTGAGATTTTTCCATCAGTAGTTTGGCACCGCGGACTGCTCTCTCTGCCAGTCCGCTTTGACTGTGGATACCCGGCTGCTGGTAATGTGGGTGAATTCCACCGCTGCGCGAAATCCTTGAAACGCTTGGCTTGTGTATTGCCTCGCATTATCACTAATGAGGGTGTGAGGTGTTCCATGGACAGAAAAGTGTCTTTTCAGCTTTGTGATCACAGCTGCTGAAGTTGTGTCACGGAGAAGGTCGATTTCATACCACCCTGAGAGTCTACCAGCACGTGGTACTGTTGTCCGTGCCACTCAAACATATCAGTTGCCACTGTAGACCATGGCAGCGCTGGAACTGGATGTGGCTGTAAAGGTTCCTTTTGCTGATGTGGTCTGGTGCTATTACAGACGGAACATGATATCAGTTCTTCTGCAATGTCTTTGTTCATTGACGGCCAAAAAACAGTGCTCCTGGCCCTGCGTCTGGTTGACTCTAAACCTGGGTGTCCTCTATGTACAATATTGATGTATTCTCGGTGCAGAGAGTGCGGAATTACTGCTTTATGGCCCTTGATAACTATTCCATCTTCCACCACCAGCTCGTCTCTGTAAGGGAAGAATGAACGTATGGATGGGTGGACACTGCGTTCTTTGTCAGGCCATCCTCGTTGAATGATTGTACTGAGAGTCTGTAGCACCTGATCCTGTGCTGTGTGAGTCCGGAGCTCCTCTAGTCTATTAGTTGAAATGTAGCTGATGGACATCACCTCAAATGTATTGTTTGCCTCTGGGCTTTGAGAGACAGATTTGTTTGGAGCTCGTGATAGGGTGTCAGCTAGGTACATGTGTTTACCCTTCTTGTAGACGAGCGTGATGTCATAGGCTTGCAACTGTAGTAACATCCTTTGCAGTCTGGCAGGAGCAGTGTGGATGGGCTTTTTTAGGATAGTGACCAGAGGTTGGTGGTCGGTTTCAATGACAGTGGACTTTCCATATACATAATCCTTAAATTTGGTGCATGCAAATACGACCGGCAACAGCTCTTTTTCAATTTGAGCGTACCGTGTTTCTGTGTCAGTGAGCGTGCGAGATGCGTAAGCGACTGGTCTCTCTTCCTGTAAACATGCAGCACCAAGTCCGTAACTTGACGCATCACAGGTGAGAGTAACTGGTTTTCACATCGTAGAAGGATAAGACTGGTGCGCTGGATAAGCATGACTTGAGACGGTCGAACGCCTGCTGATGTTGTGGAGACCAGCACCAAGCAGTGTCTTTGTGTGTGAGCTGTCTCAGAGGCGCTGCAGTCTCGCTTAATTTTGGGATGAACTTCCCAAGATAGTTCACCATGCCAAGGAATCGCTGCATAGCTGGGACGTCCTGAGGGACTGGCATGTTTGTGATCGCCACGGTCTTGGCAGGGTCGGCTTTGAGGCCCTCCTTCGTAAATATGTGACCAACATAACAGACCTGATCCAGGCGAAACTTGCATTTGAGACGGTTCAGCCTGAGGTTTATCTCTTGGGCCCGGTCGAGCACTTGTTTTAGGTTGGCGTCGTGTTCAGTGGCATCACAACCTCCTACGATATGATATCGTCTACTATAATAGCACATGGATATCCTGCAAACAGCTGTTCCATTGAGCGCTGGAAGACTTCGCTTGCTGAGCTTATGCCGAATGGCATGCGAAGGAATCTGTAGCGCCCGAAAAGTGTGCTGAAGGTGGTCAGCATTGATGACTTTTCATCGAGACATATTTGCCAGAATGAGCTCTTTGCATCTAACACAGAGAACACTGTAGCACCTGACATCTGAGTGGCAACTTCCATCCAAAAGACCTCAACACTGCTCTGAAGAGACCCCACTATCCAATGCGCAGCGTTGAGGTCTTTTGGATTTATACACAGTCTGATTTCCTGTTTGTCTTTTTTGTGCGTTGCTACCATGGACGAAACCCAGTCTGTGGGTTCAGAAACTGTGGTTATGACACCTTTATTCTGCATGCTGTCAAGCTCGGCTTTGACTCGTGTCTGCATTGCCACTGGAATGCGATGAGCTGGGCGAACCACCGGTTGTACAGTTGGATCTAGTGTCATAGAGTACGTGATAGGGAGTTTTCCGAGCTCATCACTGAACACATCTTTGTATTGTGCGAATATCTGTTTAGTGAAATCGGCATCGCTCTCAGTGCTGACCTGATGAACGTGGGGGTTCATTGTGACAATTCCTAAGCGCACACATGCACGAAATCCCAGTAGTGGCACTACATCTCGGTCCACAAGGAAAAAAGTTAGTGTGTGTTGCTGTCCATCAAAACAGCACGGCAGTGTGACAATACCGTTAGTCTCTATTTTGCTGCCTCTGTAAGCCACTAAGTTAGTGTCTTTGCTGCATTTCACTGGTCGCTACCATCAGCAAGCTGTTGAAAGGCATCTGTTGACATCACGTTACACTTAGCACCTGTATCTACTTTCATTTCAAAGGGCTTGTTATGTATGTGCAGTGTAACAAATCCTTCGTCCTTTCCTTCTGTTTGAGGAGTGATGGAATTCACGCACTTGTCATCAAGTTCGACACCATCCACATAAAAAGTGTCATCACAGGTGCTGGTGTCTGACTTTTCCAGTTCTAACTGGTGTACAGGTCTTCTGTAGTAATTGTGCTTTGCATGGCTTTTCCTTTCGTCACCTTTGCGGTGTAACATGGACTTACAACATATTTTGTAGTGATTGAATTTTTTACAGTTGTGGCATTGCTGGCCAAAAGCAGGACACTTGTCTCTCTGCGCCGTATGGCTACTTCCACAATTGCTGCAATTCGTAATGGATTTTGTCTCGTATTTGCCTGCTTGAGGTTTATATTTTGATCTCTGGTGCCACCCGCCGGAATTTGGCTGAATTGCGTCGACAGTGGTGGCTGTTTGGGGCATGGCAAGCGTCCTATTGCTTTCCTCAGTCATCTCATATATGGCAGATTGTGATAGCTTTGTTAGAGTTAATTCGCTGTCACGTAGCAAAGCCTTTCTTATACTGTCATTTTGATGCCACATACTATTCTGTCACATATAAGTTCATCTGTCAGGTTTCCAAAATGACAACTGTTAGCTTTGATCCTCAAGTCACTGATGTAGGATTCAATATTTTCACCTTGCTTTTGATTTCGTGAATGAAACCTGTGTCTCTCCATAGTTTTATTATGTTGAGGGTTACATACCTCCCGGAATTTTCGTTTCAGGCACTCGGGTCTTCTAGACTCAGCTGGAACAACAACGACTCTCCTCACCTGGCGCCTCACCTCTGCTGCGTAAACAAATGAACGCTCCGTGCTCGATGGCCTCCGCTCCTGCGTAGATTGAGGAGGATATATGCCTTTCTTTTGGCAGGCTTGTCAGAGTGCGCCGCTGCAATGAAGATATCATATTCTTGTTCAAAAATCCACCAATTCTCGGCTAGGTTCCCGTTGAAAACGAGGGGGTCTGGTCTACGAAATCCATCCGCCATCACGTCTTTAGCCTTAGCTTTAACGACGTCAGTAGTTTTCTCCGCTTGAGACAGAAAACAAGGCACGTGAAACTCACAGACGATAGATCCGTTTCATCTTCTGACACCATGTAGAAATGAGTGAGGAATCCATAATCCAAACCAGGTATGTTTATTATATAAACCTCTGTTGCATACAATTAACTTACACAGCCACCGGCACCTGTTTTAAAACTCGTAACCTAAACTCACAGGCGGGAAAGCCCTCTGCGCGGGAAAACTAATGCGCATGCGCGCTTCCTACAGTATGCAAACACAATCATTCACCAGAATGATCTACAAGAACGTATGAAGAGGAGTCCAGAAAGAAAGCTGAAGAATTTAATGAATTCTAAGAGGAAGGAATTTGAGTCTGTGAAGAAAGAACATGAGACAAATCTGAAAGACAAAGATGAGCAGTATGATCTGTTAAAGGCACTGTCAGAATGAGAGAAAAAAGATGGGAACACATCAGAAGGTTATCTATGATTTGGTGAAATGTGTTTCCAAGAATCCAGATAATGTGAAAAAAATATGTGAAATCATCTCGATACACAAAACAAATACAGAGTGTGACAAATAAAGAGGAAAAAGAAATTCTGCAAAGAAACCAGGAAAAAGAGTTTAGTAACTTTATACAAAGTCTTCTAACAGAGGAGGAAAAGTCAGAGTGTGTGATTTTATAAAATATATCACATATTTACTTTGTTCAGGATGAATCTGTGACCGGTTCAAACTTGTCCTAATCTTTCAAAAAGTAAAAAGTAAGCTTCTCCAAACTATCCTAAAGGTAAACTACTCCAAGGGACTCGGTACCATTGAGTTAAGAGAAGTGTTCTGGCAGAAAGCAGAGACGTTAGTCTGGTGATAGTCTCTGTCTGTCTGGACCTGTACCTAAAGCTTTGGTTCAAAGTGTGGAGATCTCCGCTGTCTGGCTCGAATCACACTTGTTTAAAAAATTGAAAAGTGTATATTCTGTCTTGTGTTTAAATAAAAAAAAACTTCATAAATAGTAAAAAGTAGAGAACTTATAAACCTAATAAAGTGTTGATGTAGTTGCTGTTGATGTGACGTAATAAACAGTCTCAAGACCAGAAGAGTTTAAATGATACTTTTATGATTCTTCAGTGAGTCCAAAAAGATGCTTTCCAGTCTCCATTTTCCCAAAGTGACATTTGTTCAGATAGTTGGAGACAGATGGAACTGAAATCTAAAATCCCAATGACAGTTTCCTGTTCCTTTTATTCTCTTGAAACAACACAAAGAATGTAAGAAATTAAGATTCTGGCAACGTCAGGTCAACCTTCTCTCTCTGACCTTTAACCCAGAGCTCTGTTGTGAACATGACCTTTAATAAATGTTAAAACAAATTAAACATTTATCTTGATCAAAGTCATTTCATGTTTCTGCTGAAGAGTATGTGCTGTATTATTGAGACTACATTATATTGGGTTGTTATCAGTTCATTTTTCATCCTATTGTTTATTTTATTATAATTTTTCTATTTTGTTTTGTGACCTTTTGTGTTTGAGGTAATCTGTAAGGGTTATAGAAAAGAACCCTGATTAGAGAGTTAGAAATTGAACTTCCTGCAAATGTAATGGAAAAGAAGTGAAATATTATAAATATTATAATAAGAGTAATATTCTCAGATTAAATGTCTGTTCTGTTAACAATAGCTCTGCCTGATATTTACTTACAAAGGCTAAACTGTGTATTGTATAAACTGTGGAGTCATAATAAAAATACTGAATGCTAACTACAACTTTGTAGATCTATATCTGTAACATAATGTCTTAAGTGTTGACAGAAAAAGCTAACACTGATTATATTTCAAAATATACTCACAAACTCGATTCCAAAAAATTTTAAAAAATGGTGAATTCATTCATTCGTTCATTCATTCATTTCGTTAATTTTTTATTTCGTTCTATTGTTTTTGCTCGGAATTTTTTTTTTTTTTTTAGGCCCGAGCCGGTGATGACCGGGAGGGCCTATTGTTTTTGCTCGGATTTTTTTTTTTTTTCTTTTTCTGCAAAATGATCCTAAATTTGACCCAGTGAACATGCACGAAAAGTCATTTTTATTGCTCCCAGACTTCAAGCTCGGCGAAAAATGTATGTATTTGAAGTCCCGAAAAAATACAAAAATGACTCAGTGGCGACCCCTACAAAAGTCAAAATACATTGGGCCTATGGAAAGTGAAAGTAACTTTTTTCCAACGTAGAAAAATGAAACTAGGTACATCCATAGGACACCTCAGGGCAAACAGAAAAGTCAATGACAGCCACACCCTAAACAGGCACCAAACTTGGGCAAAATTAGCTAAACACATGTATGTAAAATAGACAAGCGTTTTTCTAGACTTTTTTGCTCGAGTTATATTTTTAGGCCCAAGCCGGTGATGACCGGGAGGGCCTATTATTTTTGATCGGATTATTTTTTTTTTTTTATTATTCTCCCAATACGATCCTAAATTTGACCCAGTGAACATGAACGAAAAGTCATTTTTATTGATCCCAGCCTTCAAGCCCGGCGAAAAATTTATGTATTTGAAGTCGCCGAAAAAAAAATACGAAAAATGACTCAGTGGCGACCCCTACAAAAGTCAAAATACATTGGGCCTATGGAAAGTGAAAGTAACTTTTTTCCAACGTAGAAAAATGAAACTTGGTACATCCATAGGACACCTCAGGGCAAACAGAAAAGTCTATGACAGCCACACCCTAAACTCAACAGGAAGTCCGCCATGTGGGGTGAAACGCGCGGGCACTAAAATCGCACTTGCAGAAAGATGCAAATCATTGTGTTTTATTCTAAATGGCCCCAAATTTGGTGAGTATCATCTAGACACGTGTGCCAACCAAAGATGTGACCTTTTTTTTGATATCTTATCCGGTGTGGGTGTGGCAAGCCTGTAACGAGGTGGCCATTTTTGTGAAAATAAAACGTCTCTTAACTCTCAAATGCCTTCTCGGATCGAGTTGGACCCAAAAAGGCGTTTGTGCACATTCATGACCTGAACACAAAGATATGTAAATAAAATGGTTATCTTTAGAAATGGCTCTCCAGCGCCCCCTACAAACATATAATGGGACCCAAGAATTTAGTTTCTATCTATAAATGTGTTGCCATAGCAACGTCCCAAATATTTGGAAAAAGTCAATGGGAAGTGAAAATTTTAGTTTGTCGTAGGCAAATGAAACTTGGTACACACATCCAGTATGGGCTTATGAACAAAAAAGCCAATGGGGACCACACCCTATCACACACGGGAAGGCGGCCATTTTGAATAGAAAATGTGAACTGACTTAGAATACACCTCTTTTTTAAAAGAACACAAAAAATAGCTGCTTCATTCCACAGACACCAAACTTGGGCAAAATGAGCTAAACACATGTATGTAAAATAGACAGGCGTTTTTCTTGTCGTTTTTGCTCGAGTTATATATTTTTTTATTATAATTTGGTATAAATTTTTTTATTATAATTTTTCTGAAAAATGATTTTCAATTTGACCCAGTAAACGCGTGCAACTAAAAGTCATTTTTATTGGTCACAGACTTCAAGCCCGGCAAAAATTTATGTATTTCAAGTCCCCGAAAAAAAATACGAAAAACGACTCAGTGGCGACCCCTAGAAAAGTCAAAATACATTGGTTCTATGGAAAATGAAAGTAAATTTTTCAAATGTAGAAATACAAAACTTGGTACATCCATAGGATACCTCAGGGCAAACAGAAAAGTTTATTACAGCCATACCGTAAACTCAACAGAAAATCTACTTTGTTGGGTGGAATGCGTGACCACCTAAATCGCACCCCTTGTGTCTAAAGGCTTTTCATCTAAACAGCTCCAAATTTGGTGAGTATCATCTAGACACGTGTGCAAAAAAAAGTTATCAATTTGTTTTTTGATACATTTGTGGCTGTGGTCGTAATGAGTCTGTGAAGAAGCAACTATTGGGAAATAAATGCCATTTCCCAATTGCCAGGATCCTTCCTTTAGAGGAGGCCCCTCCAGAGCCACGGCTAGAGTCTTAGAAAACTCCTCAGAATCCTTTTACCGTGAAGTTTACGCTTTAAAGCACGAAATGCACTCCTCCAAGTGCATGTGTCCCCTGGTCTCAAGAGAGGCGAGGGCCTTTATCGCCGCTATGCTTTAATTAGGCCCGAGCCGGTGATGACCGGGAGGTTTTGCTCGGATTTTTTTTTTTTTGTTCTCTTTCTTTTTCTGCACAATGATCCTAAATTTGACCCAGTGAACATGCACGAAAAGTCATTTTTATTTGTCCCAGACTTCAAGCTCGCGAAAAATTTAAGTATTTGAAGTCGCCGAAAAAAAATACAAAAAATGACTCAGTGGCCCCTAGAAAAGTCAAAATACATTGGGCCTATGGAAAGTGAAAGTAACTTTTTTCCAACGTAGAAAAATGAAAGTTGGTACATCCATAGGACACCTCAGGGCAAACAGAAAAGTCAATGACAGTCACACCTAAAGTCAACAGGAAGTCCGCCATGTGGGGTGAAAGCAGCGGCCACTAAAATCGCACCCCTTGCGCAGAAAGATGCAAATTATTGTGTTTTAATCTAAATGGCCCCAAATTTGGTGAGTATCATCTAGACACGTGTGCCAACCAAAGTTGTGACTTTGTTTATGATATCTTATCGGGTATGGGTGTGGCAAGCCTGTAACGAGGTGGCCATTTTTGTGAAAATAAAACTTCTCTTAACTCTCAAACGCCTTCTCGGATCGAGTTGGACCCAAAAAGGCGTTTGTGCACATTCATGACCTGAACAAAAAAATATGTAAATAAAAGGGTTATCTTTAGAAATGGCTCTCCAGCGCCCCCTACAAACTTATAATGGGACCCAAGAATTTAGTTTGTCATAGAGACATGAAATTTGGTACACACATCTCTTATGTCATGACGAGCATAAAAGCCAATGACAACCACCCCTATCTATAAATGTGTTGCCATAGCGTCCCAAAAATGTGAAAAAGTCAATGGGAAGTGAAACTTTTAGTTTGTAGGCAAATGAAACTTGGTACACACACATCCAGTATGGGCTTATGAACAAAAAGCCAATGGGGACCACACCCTATCACACACGGGAAGGCGGCCATTTTAAATTGAAAATGTGAACCGACTTAAAATACACCTCTTTTTTAAAAGTACACAGAAAAAAGCTGCTTCATTCCACAGACACCAAACTTGGGCAAAATGAGCTAAACACATGTATGTAAAATAGACAAGTGTTTTTCTAGACTTTTGCTCGAGTTATATTTTTTTTAATTATAATTCGGTATATATTTTTTTATTATAATTTTTCTGCAAAATGATCCTCAATTTGACACTGTAAACCAACAACTAAAAGTCATTTTTATTGGTCCCAAACTTCAAGCCCGGCAAAAAATTTATGTATTTGAAGTCCCCGAAAAAAAAATATGAAAAATGACTCAGTGGCGGCCCCTAGAAAAGTCAAAATACATTGGGCCTATGGAAAGTGAAAGTAACTTTTTTCCAACGTAGAAAAATGAAACTTGGTACATCCATAGGACACCTCAGGGCAAACTGAAAAGTCAATGACAGCCACACCCTAAACTCAACAGGAAGTCCGCCATGTGGGGTGAAATGCGCGGCCACTAAAATCGCACCCCTTGCGCAACAAGATGCAAATCCTTGTGTTTTAATCTAAATGGCCCCAAATTTGGTGAGTATCATCTAGACACGTGTGCCAACCGAAATTGTGACTTTGTTGTTGATATCTTATCGGGTATGGGTGTGGCAAGCCTGTAACGAGGTGGCCATTTTTGTGAAAATAAAATGTCTCTTAACTCTCAAACGCCTTCTCGGATCAAGTCGGACCCAAAAAGGGGTTTGTGCACATTCATGACCTGAACAAAAAAATGTGTAAATAAAAGGGTTATCTTTAGAAATGGCTCTCCAGCGCCCCCTACAAACTTATAATGGGACCCAAGAATGTAGTTTGTCATAGAGACATGAAATTTAGTACACACATCTCTTATGTCATGACGAGCATAAAAGCCAATGACAACCACCCCCTATCTATAAATGTGTTGCCATAGCAACGTCCCAAATATGTCGAAAAAGTCAATGGGAAGTGAAAATTTTAGTTTGTCGTAGGCAAATGAAACTTGGTACACACATTCAATATGGGCTTATGAACAGAAAAGCCAGTCGGGACCACACCCTATCACATACGGGAAGGCGGCCATATTGAATTGAAAATGTGAACCGACTTAAAATACACCTCTATTTTTAAAGAACACAGAAAATAGCTGCTTCATTCCACAGACACCAAACTTGGGCAAAATGAGCTAAACACATGTATGTAAAATAGACAAGTGTTTTTCTAGACTTTTTTGCTCAAGTTATATTTTTTTTATTATAATGGTATATATTTTTTAGTATAATTTTTCTGCAAAATGATCCTTTATTTGAACCAGTAAACCAACAACTAAAAGTCATTTTTATTGGTCCCAGACTTCAAGCCCGGTGAAAAATGTATGTATTTGAAAAAAAAAAAATACGAAAAATGACTCAGTGGCGACCCCTAGAAAAGTCAAAATACATTGGGCCTATGGAAAGTGAAAGTAACTTTTTCCAACGTAGAAAATGAAACTTGGTACATCCATAGGACACCTCAGGGCAAACAGAAAAGTTTATTACAGCCATATCGTAAACTCAACAGGAAATCTACTATGTTGGGTGGTATGTGTGACCACCTAAATCGCACCCATTGTGCTAAAGGCTTTTCATCTAAACAGCTCCAAATTTGGTGAGTATCATCTAGACACGTGTGCCCAAAAAGTTATCAATTTGTATTTTGATACATTTTTGGCTGTGGTCGTAATGAGTCTGTGAAGAGGCAGCCATTTCTTTAGGAAATAAATGCCATTTCCCAGTTGCCAGGATCCTTCCTTTAGAGGAGGCCCCTCCAGAGCCAAGACTAGAGTCTTAGTAAACTCCTCAGAATCCTTTGGAACTTGTAAACTTGTACTTTTAGACAAGTTATATTTACATTTTGCCTTTTTAAACAGGGGGGTGCAGCGATTCCTGAGTCATCTCAAATCTCCAGCCAGTACTTTGTTTTTCTTGCCTTAGCCCAAGCATAATCTATTATTTTCAAAGGTTCAGACAGCTCCCAGGAAAACCAGGGATTGTGGAGACCTTTAACTCTAAATTACAAGGTGGTGTAGCAGGCCCCAGCAGTAGCACAGGCCCGAGGTGATGAAGCAGGCTCCAGCCAGAAGAAGATTGAAGCAGTAGCACAGGATCGGTTATTTGCCATTACCGTGAAGTTTACCCTTTAGCACGAAATGCACTCCTCCGAGTGCATGTGTCCCGCGGTCTCAAAGGAGGCGAGGGCCTTTATCGCCGCTATGCTTTAATTAGGCCCGAGCCGGTGATGGCCGGGAGGGCCTATTGTTTTTGCTCGGATTTTTTTTTTTTTTTTTTTATCTTTATTGTGACCAAATGATCCTAAATTTGACCCAGTGAACATGCAAAAAGTCATTTTTATTGGTCCCAGACTTCAAGCTCGGCAAAAATGGTATGTTTTTGAAGTCGCTCAAAAAAACGAAAATGACTCAGTGGCGACCCCTACAAAATCAAAATACATTGGGCCTATGGAAAGTGAAAGTAAGTTTTTTTCAACACAGAAAAATGAAACTTGGTATATCCATAGGACACCTCAGGGCAAACAGAAAAGTCAATGACAGTCACACCCTAAACTTAACAGGAAGTCCGCCATGTGGGGTGAAACGCGCGCCACTAAAATCGCACTTTGCGCAGAAAGATGCAAATCATTGTGTTTTAATCTAAATGGCCCCAAATTTGGTGAGTATCATCTAGACACGTGTGCCAACCAAAGTTGTGACTTTGTTGTTGATATCTTATCGGGTATGGGTGTGGCAAGCCTGTAACGAGGTGGCCATTTTTGTGAAAATAAAACGCTCTTAACTCTCAAACGCCTTCTCGGATCGAGTTGGACCCAAAAAGGCGTTTGTGCACATTCATGACCTGAACACAAAAATATGTAAATAAAAGGGTTATCTTTAGAAATGGCTCTCCAGCGCCCCCTACAAACTTATAATGGGACCCAAGAATTTAGTTTGTCATAGAGACATGAAATTTGGTACACACATCTCTTATGTCATGACGAGCATAAAAGCCAATGACAACCACCCCCTATCTATAAATGTGTTGCCATAGCAACGTCCCAAAAATGTGGAAAAAGTCAATTGGAAGTGAAAGTAGGCAAATAAAACTTGGTACACACATCCAGCATGGGCTTATGAACAAAAAAGCCAATGGGGACCACACCCTATCACACACGGGAAGGCGGCCATTTTGAATAAAAAATATGAACTGACTTAGAATACACCTCTTTTTTAAAAGAACACAGAAAATAGCTGCTTCATTCCACAGACACCAAACTTGGGCAAAATGAGCTAAACACATGTATGTAAAATAGACAGGCGTTTTTCTAGACTTTTTGCTCGTGTTATATTTTATTTTATTATAATTTGGTATATTTTTATTTATTATAATTTTTCTGAGAAATGATCCTCAATTTGACCCAGTAAACGTGCAACTAAAGTCATTTTTATTGGTCCCAGACTTCAAGCTCGGCGAAAAATTAATGTATTTGAAGTCCCCGAAAAAAAAAAAATACAAAAAATGACTCAGTGGCGACCCCTACAAAAGTCAAAATACATTGGGCCTATGGAAAGTGAAAGTAAATTTTTTCCAACGTAGAAAAATGAAACTTGGTACATCCATAGGACACCTCAGGGCAAACAGAAAAGTTTATTACAGCCATATCGTAAACTCAACAGGAAATCTACTATGTTGGGTGGAATGCGTGACCACCTAAATCGCACCCCTTGTGCTAAAGGCTTTTCATCTAAACAGCTCCAAATTTGGTGAGTATCATCTAGACACGTGCCAAAAAAATTATCAATTTGTTTTTTGATACATTTGTGGTTGTGGTCGTAATGAGTCTGTGAAGAGGCAGCCATTTCTTTGGGAAATAAATGCCATTTCCCAATTGCCAGGATCATGGGCGTAGGTTTGGTCTCCCCTCCCCCTATTTCTTTTGTTCCAGACTGTTGGCAATACAGAATATCACAATACTGAAGTGAATCTACTTCTTCTCATTATATTGTATCCTTACCCCGATATACCATCCTGTATACTGTCCCTACAGAGCTAGTATAACTGTATAATCTAGACTTTATTTATATTTAATAATTTGCTATTAATCAATAGTAGTATATCTCATCACAGAATCACTTAATACCTTCACTTTAAGACCTCACCTGAAGCCATGAAGGTCCAGCTACTTCAACATGCTCTATGACATCTTTAGAAGATGTCTGAGTTTCCTATATATGTACAGTAATTAAATAATGAACTAATGAATCAAATACACACCTATCAGTATGCATTCAATGCATCATGTTTATATTTCAGAGCAATTTAAATATGAAGGGGACATGGTTTTTAAAACTTTTAAAATGCATGATTTCCTTTAATCACGCTTTAATAATTCTACTTCATAGTTTTTTTTTTTAGAAAATTACATTATATTACAATACTATTTATTTTTGTTTTGTTGCTTATTTGACTGAATAAAATAATGGTTAGAGGCCTCTCCTGGAGCAGGGGCTAGACATCTGCAGTTTACAATCCAAACTGAAGATGGAGACAAAGTGTTTCTGTAACCACTTGGTTCTTGGCCACTGGGTGTTTGTCTCCTGGGTCTTTCTCTGGGAGAACCCTCCTTTGAAGAAATCACCAGCTGTTGTTGTGTGAAGGAAAAAATAAATTACTTTCTCTAGAGTTACAGCTAATAATGATGTTTACAGTGGCAAGAAAAAGTATGTAAACCTTTTGGAATTTCATGAATTTCTGAATAAATTTGTCTGAAAATGTGATCTGATCTTTATCTAAGTCAAGTGTATTGACAAACATAATGTGTCTAAAATAATTACACTAAAGAATTCTGATCTTTCATGTCTTTATTGAACACACTCGACATTCAAAATGGCAGAGGAAAAGGTATGTGAACCCTTGAGTTAATTACCTCAAAAATTTCAAGTTTTAGCACACATGGAGTCTTGTGAAGATAATACATTTGGAGGTGAGGACTACAGCTACTTTGATAAAAACCCCTCAAACTTTTTGAGTTTGTTCTGCACAAGAAGAACACGCTTATGTGAGCCATGCCTGAACAAAAAGAGCTTTTAGAGGAGCCAATATATATCTGTTAAAGCAACAATTGTTGCTTTAAATAAAGCTGGAAAACGTTACAAAGTTTTTTCAAAGACTTTTTAGACTTTTATAAATTCTACAAACAGTCTACAAATGGAGACGCGTTGGGACTGTTGCTATTCTACCAAGAAGTGGGGGCCCAGTCAAAATGACAGCAAGAGCACAACAAAGACTCGTCAATGAGGTAAAGAAACAACCTCGATTGACAGCAAAAGTTGTGAAGGCCTCATTGGAATTTGCTAACATCTCTGTTCATGAGTCTACAATACTTTAATTACTTAACAAGCAGGGTATCGGCAGCAGGACACCACGAAGGAAGACACTGTTTACATTTACATTTACATTTACATTTACATTTATTCATTTAGCAGACGCTTTTATCCAAAGCGACTTACATTACATTACCAGTGTTACAGTCACTGGAGACAAGGTGGGTTAAGTGTCTTGCCCAAGGACACAACGACAGTATGAACTGTGGGGCGAGCGGGAATCGATCCTACTACCTTCCGGTTGAAGGACGGCCGCTCTACCACTGAGCTACTGCCCCCCCGACTAAAAAGTTTACTAAAAAGAACATTGTTGCACGCCTGAAGTTTGCAAAAGACCACATTGACACTTCACAGCAGTTGTTTCACAAAATGTTTTGTGGACTGATAAAATTAAAATTTAACTATTTGGAAAAAACACACAGCGCTACATCTGGTGTAGAAAGGGCACAGCATATCATCATGAAAACATCATCCCAAATGTAAAGTCTGGAGAAGGAAACATCAAGATTTAGACCTGCTCTGCTGCATCAGAGCCTGGCCAGCTTCGATCATTGAGGAGAAAAACAAACAAAGTAAAAACAAAGTGGTCCATTTTTCTTGGTACACTGTGGGCTCCGTTTTCTCCTTTTTGAGTAATGAGGGACAAAGAGGGTCATTTTGAGAGCTAAATAGTTTATACATTTCTGCCAGCGGACACATTAGGAATCGCAGTTACTTTTATTAAAAAACTGGAGTTTTTCTATGCAATTTTCTCACTTTAAAAATTATTTCAGAGGGCCAGGATGGGTCGGTTTTGGCCCCCGGCCGCATGTTTGACACCTGTGGATTAGTGTATCAAATAAAAGAAGGGGCGATAAGACACACCCTTGTGGTGAACTAGTGCATACAAGGACAAAGTCTGAACCCCTTGCTCTTATTTAAGACGTCTAAGATCCATTGGACCAGGTGTTGGGCAGCAGCAGTCTCTGAGTCAAAAGGTGAGGCTGCATTGTATTAAATGCAGATGAGAAATATGTGAATAAAAGTGTGGCATGAGAGGCTTTTCCTAGGGCATACGTATATAGAATCTAAGATTCAAAGTTTGCATTCTCAACTCCCTTTTCTGCCTGAAGGGCAAATTGAAATGGGTTGATTTTCACGTCGACTAAGAACAAAGCCTACCGTCTTGGAATTATTCATCTGTAATGTCATTGTCCTGTGGATCCTGAGCTTCCCTAAAACCTGCTGCTGGTTTTCATGTTGTTGGGAGTTGAAAGGCTCCAGGACAGGTCCGGACCAGACCAGGGAATGTGGACAATGTGTGAGGAGCCGCAGGGAAATAATCACAGGTCCCACAGAGACTCTCACCAGACTCGACTGAACCCGCCCTCGAACAGGAACGAGTCTGACTGGTCCCAAAAACAAACCCAAACCCAAATCTGTATTAAAAATAAAGTACAATAAGTATCATTCAAAATACCATTAATATTTACCCTTCAAAAAGAAACACTACTAATGTTTAAACTGGACACTAACTATAATTGTGACTTCTGGGATAATGAACTAGAGACAATTTCTCATTTATTTTCTCAACATTTACAGCAAAAATCTCAAAATCCAGTTTAAGTATTAAGAACTGGCCTCCAGGAGAGTAACGTCTTTTTCTCCAGCTCCACCTCACCTTTCTGATTCAGTTAATAATAACTCTGTGAATATACTATATCCATAAAGGACCGATGCCTAACCTTCTTCAAGAGCTCATTCAGTGTAATAACTTAAACATGTAAAGAAAAGAAAAGCCATCAAAACCAGTGCAATTATAGAAAAATAATTTTAGAACATATGCTTTCTTATTGTAAAGTACGCTTACATGTAAAATAACTCCTTGTTTTATAAATGGTTGCATTTATTTCTGTAAATTATGTAAACCTGTGTGTAAAGAAAAAAAAGAAAATGAACTATTACACAGCTGGTTCATTTTCTCTCAAAGTAGAGCTCTGCAGAAACTGAACGACTGAACTGCTCTGGAGCAGGTTCAGATCCAAGTGAAGGATAGAGACACGGCCCAGTGACCAATCAGGGACGAGAAACGAGCTGCAGAGGTGCAGGAGGATAACACTGTACAGAGAGTTAAAGTGATATCCTCCAGCCATGACAAACACGTTTACACAAGTCTTTAAACTGAACGGCATTTTGCTCAGAACATTTTATTTAGATCCTCTGATTAATAAACTATGATATTGAGTTTAACACAGCATTTAATCCAGGGGTGTCCGAACAGTTTGCAAAGAAGGCCATATTTAATGAGAGTAAAGTTTCCAAATGACTGAAGTCTCTTCTGATGTGATTCTTATTTCACAAGAACAGGTTTTAGTTTGTTGCTGCTGCTGGGAACATGAGCAATACATTTTATTTCTAAAACTGAGGGCTGTATTAAATCTGACCATGTGCCATGACTGGCCCCCGAGCCAGACTTTGGACTTGTCTGAACCGTAGACTCCACTCTTCTGTTGGATGTTATTGTCTTTACGTGCTTTGTAAGTGCTTGTTGCTTTGTGTTTAGTGCAGTTTTGTGTTCTCTCAGGTCTGTCAGGTGTTCGGCTGTGTAGGGTCCACTCGACCTGATCCAGGGTCAGCTGGTGGAACAGGTTCAGGACTGAGAGTGACACCTGCCAGTCCTTCTCACACAGACAGGCACAACACAGACTTCAACAGAAACTCTGCTCCTGGTACCATTTACTCACAGTTAAACACAAAACTAAACTGTCCTGCATCATTAAAAGTCTCCAGCACAAACCCCACTGCAGACCCCTCCACCTCTAGACCTGCTCCAGGTAGGAATAAAAAAGAACTCCCACTCGCTCGAATAAATATTTACAAGTGTTATAAGAATTCTATATGTCCAAAAGAATTCTATATCCTTATATTATCCAGAGAGACACGGAGACAGATTATATTATAAAAAGCGAAAGGCCAGGTTTTATTCCTTGCAAGGGAAGCAAATTACACAGATACAACAAAGGTACATAGTGCGTCTTGCTTACAGAGGTAAGCAAAACATTACATTTTATATCACTAAAGTGGGGGCTGTCAGTGGGAGGTGTATCTTGCATACACACTCCCCTCAAGGCCCCAGCTCCAGGCTCCAGGTGCAGAAGTCCTCCGGCAAGCCATGTCTTTAGTTATGTCTACACCATGCTTGGAATAACATGGAGGACATAACATGATTTGACATGACCTGTAGAGAACTATGAGCACCAACTAACTATAAACAATATACACAATTATAAGAATAAAATTCTTATAACAACAAGAAATACTTTATCTGATCTGCAGTAACTATTCTCAATCATTTTAACTGAGCAGTGTTGTTTGAACTGCGACTGAATGGGAAGTGAGTGACGGAAGTGTGTTAGTGCATGTTGTGTTTGTGTTTGAACATGTCAGAGCTTTATCTCTGTCTCACATGAACACAGCTCCAGAGAAACCCAGGGTTCAGTGAACGGGCTGCTCCTGCTTCATGATCCAGACTGAGATAGTTTGGGTTTGTCTTTTCCAGGACCAAACCCCATAATATGTGTTCAGAGACAAATCCCCTTGAATGCCACTAAATGTGTCTTTATTTGTAACGTATTCTCATAAATGAATAAATTGGCCTGTTGAGATTGGATCGGGGGCCTGTTGCTGCAGCTCTGGGGCAGTTATGTGAAGCTGGAGCCAAATGACAGTCTGTGAAACACCTCCTCTCGTTCTCATTCAGCTGCAGAAATGTCCAAATAAGGACAAAAGCAAGACGACATGTTCAAACACTTACCTGTCAGAAAGCGCTGAAAAAGAATCCACAGAGATCAGGTAAGGACAAAGAGAAGTGGTCATACTGGTTTGAAAAGACAAACAAGAATTTAGTATTCACATGTTTTTATTTGACTAAATGTGAGCTGTGAGAAATACTTCATGTGTTTCAGAAGGAACAGCCCTGATGTGTCCCTGCAGTGTTCATGCAGGAGACACTCCAGTGGTTTTAGTGCAAAGTGAAGGAAGTGATTCACTGAAACTAAGTGTGGGTCAAAACCATGTTCATAAACTGAATTAACCTTCTGTAGATAAGACCATATCAATCATTACACTGAAGCTGTATGAGACATTTATTATATTTAAAATTATACATTTGGATTAGAATATAATATTTTTGTCCCCCCTGTGCCCCCTGGGATTTACGCCTGTGTACGGTAAAAATAAATCCAATCTAATCTAAAATGTTAGCGAAGTACAGCAGCACATTATAAACAGACAATAATAAAACGTGACGTTAGAATTTAAGCACGATATGAGTTTGTCAAAGTTTGGTTTAATAAAGTCTTTTCAGACAAAAATAAAAGTGAATATAGGTAAATAAAGATGGTAGAAAAGACTTCTGGACATATACAGTGTTTTAGCCTCATCCATAACCAGACTGGAAATCCACCCGAGAGTCATTTTATTATTTTAAAAATACACTAAATCTGGCTTCATTGTGTATTTTATATTTAATTAAACTGAGAATTAATTCAGAAAAGTGTTCTTAATTTATGGAAATACTTTTGTTACAGCTTGTGTTTCTCTGACACAGTGTTAAGACAAAAGCTTTTGCAAAACCAAAATAACTCCCATAATCTCTCCAACATTTAGTAAAAACACTTTCACAAAAGACATTTACAGTTTTTTTTAAGCCAAATGTCATGAGTTTGAGATTAAAACAAAAGACAAACAAGTCTAAAACAATGCGTTTCCTCTTTTTGTTTCCGTGTTCAACCTAACATAAATCTAAACACTTATTTGGAACTTTTGACGGACCTCAGCTCTGACCAATCACAGCGCGTCCTGGAGGCACATGAGGAAGCCCGCTCAGCTCGACCAATCAGCGGCGCGCTCAGAGAAACATGTCCTTTTATGGAAAACTCTGGGATTTTTTTTTTTTCAGCTTAAATAAAGCTCCGCGCGGCTCCAGGTGAGCAGCGCATTCGTGAAAGAGCTCCAGCTGAACCAGACCACCTTCACCTTCACCTGACACTCACCTGCACAGGTAACAGCACGCGCAGCAGCGGGGCGTCCCGGAAATCAGGTTTAGCTCTGACTCTTGTAGGATCTTTAAACTGATCGTAGCTCTGACTTGGATTTACACATTTGGAATTTGCAGAAGTCAAATTAAAAACTGCGTTGGCAGCTGCGGACGCACTTGGGTTTTCTTTGAGCTGGTAAAGTGTTGCGCAGCTGCTGCACATCGTCGTTAACGTCTGCAGCAGGGTTTTAGCGTTGATTGTTTGCGTTGGTTATTCTTTTTAATCCTGCTTTAGCGTAATTTTGTCCTGGGTTTTGTCGTGACTTAAACACAACCCCAGGTGACACTAAAACTCAAATATTATCGAATAAACGGCTTTAGAGTGTTTTATAATCTAGGCCCGTTGAAAAGCTACATTTAAATGTCTCTGTTGTGTTGTATCTTTTTAACAATTCAAGTTTTATTTTGCGCTTGTCTTGATTTATCCTAAAGATTTGGGCTTAGCCTTTTGACTTTACTGTTTAAAAATAAAATGCATGTATTTGTTAAATATTGGAACAATAGAAGTATTTCAGTAAATGTCTGTCTTTAAAGCTGAGAGTCTTCTCTGTCACTGTTTTTAAATGTCTCTGAAACTAATGGGTGTTGTCTGGTTATTTACCAAGTTTAAATTCAAAGGGTGTGAAAGTGTGTAATCTTGTGTTAAATCTAAATGGACACTTTTTTTTTCAGAAAATGGACGAGGATATTGCTGCCCTGGTCGTGGATAACGGCTCTGGAATGTGCAAAGCTGGTTTCGCTGGAGACGATGCTCCTCGCGCTGTCTTCCCTTCCATCGTGGGCCGCCCCAGACACCAGGTAACCACACCTGCCTCAGACCTTTCACAGAAAACAGTCTCATAACGCTGTAAACGTTTGCCAGACTCCACAGATTTAGCTGTGGTTTAAATGATAAAGTCTGTAAAGTTTTTATTTGGAGGCTGTGTGGGTTTAAAGTAGTCTTGCTCTGGTGTGTTTTTAGGGCGTGATGGTGGGAATGGGACAAAAGGACAGCTACGTTGGAGACGAGGCCCAGAGCAAGAGAGGCATCCTGACTCTGAAGTACCCCATCGAACACGGCATCGTCACAAACTGGGACGACATGGAGAAGGTGAGGCGTGGGGGAAATGACTCTGCAAAAAAAACTCCAAAGCTGTTTTCTGGGTTGTTGGGTAAAGAGCTGGCCGCCCAGTGAACAATCTAAAGCAAACACAACCCAGCAGGTGTGTGGGAGGCTCATGTTCGAGCTCAATGACACAGAACAGTTTATCCTTAATGTTGTAGAAATCCCTCATGTTAAAGGTAACGTTAGATTAAAACTGACCAGAGCAGATGTTAAGTCTTTGCATTAGTCTACATCCACATACACCAACATTTTGAGTTTCTTTCCTTTGTCTTGTAAAGCATAACTGGCTCTTCAGGTTATGAACCCGTTGTGTCGCTGTGAACATGGCTTTAGGAAAGGAACTCTGACTAAAGGAGAACAACAGAAATACCTCTTAGTTTATATTTAATAAGCTGCCTCTGTTGCAGATCTGGCATCACACTTTCTACAACGAGCTGCGCGTGGCGCCTGAAGAGCACCCCGTCCTGCTCACAGAGGCCCCCCTGAACCCCAAGGCCAACAGAGAGAAGATGACCCAGGTTTACTTTAACTCCATAACTAGCCGTGCTGAAAATGTGTTGCTCCATATTTCTCCGAGCAGCCTAAAGAGTAAACGCTGACTTTTGTTTCAGATCATGTTCGAGACCTTCAACACTCCTGCCATGTACGTGGCCATCCAGGCCGTGCTGTCTCTGTACGCCTCCGGTCGCACCACAGGTTAGACTCTTCATTCTGACGCAAACTAAATGTAATGGCTCTACAGCGCCATCTTGTGGGGGTTTAAATTACTCGACTCTAATGCAGTGGTTTTCCAAAGGTCTCGCCAAGTGGACCCAACTTCTGTCTTAATTCAGGTCACTTTAAAATAAAGTCTAAACTTTTCATTTGCAAGCAGTACCAAAGAAAAGAGTTGGTGCAGACCGCGGCCTGTTTCTTACGCACACGTCAAACAAAAGAACAACACCCAAAAGACAACACTCTGAATGGGAGAAGGTTTATTTTAACCCTGCTCCTTTAGTCCAATCGAGGACCAGCCAATGACACTACTTTTATTGTGCATTAGGCTTGTCTATAAAACATCTTAAATGGTTACTACTGCTTTATTCAATGTCGGCACTAGTATTCTCCTTTTTTAAACATTTACGAAAATTAAATTTTCTTTATTGTCCATCTTGGGGAAATCAGTTTTGCTGCAAACGCTCTCAAAACATGGATCAACAAGAGAGACAAGACGTTTATTTTTGTATAGCCCAATATCGCAACAACCTGTGCTATTGGGTGATCCTGCTTTTGAGACAAACTCAAAAGCAGGCTCACCAACTGGGTCAAAATGGAATTTAAAAAAACCTGACCATCTGCAACAGTAGTTATTGTGCTAATTGCCTCGCAGCTGTTTGTTAAGAACTGTCTTTTTGTCCTACAGCCCAGAGCTCTGTAGCGCCCCCAGAGGTTCAGCAGCGTCACTGGACATTCTTGAGTTTTATTCTGATCCTTGTAGATTTGGCTCTGGTTTAACTCTGTCCCTCGGTGCAGGTATTGTGATGGACTCTGGAGACGGAGTCAGTCACACGGTGCCCATCTACGAGGGTTACGCTCTGCCTCACGCCATCCTCCGACTGGACCTGGCCGGAAGAGACCTGACCGACTACCTGATGAAGATCCTGACCGAGAGGGGCTACAGCTTCACCACCACAGGTTAATGCGCCCCCACAGGTTAATGCGCCCCCACAGTGAGACGGCTGGAATACGTTAGGAGTGTCGGGTGGAAATGACTCGAGCCTGACGCAGGTCAATGACATGTACCTGATTTTAAAAAGGGAGGCAAAAGTGTAACAGCACGTCTCCCACATGGTGAAGAATAAAACGGTTTAGGTTGTATCCTTATTTTTTTTTTAAGCATATTATTTCTCAGACCACAACGTCTTGAGCAGAAAGCCTCTGACGCACAATTTTGTTCAAAAGATTCCATGGAACAGAAACTGGCACTTAAACCCAAACTCTTATCCTTTTGACCTGTTATCAGTTTCCTGTCTCTTCTTTAAACCAAGGCTTCAGAGCTCATTGAATATGTTTAATGGCACAACCTGTACTTGTTAAACGATGCATCCGAAGCAACACGCCTCATACGTATACACCATACATATGTTCAGTAAAAGTCTATAAACCATCAAACTGAACTATGCTTTTAACTGATCACATTTTTAACCATGTCTTTAAACGACCATAAACCTTTTCATGTTAACACCTTCACTTCCCCCATACTACTTTTGTCACTTTATTTTTGTGAACAAGAACCTAACGTGCACTTTCTTGTAACATTCCTCACTCCAACCTCTTGAGTTGTGCCGCTGAGTTAAACCGTTGTTTTTCTGCAGCTGAGCGTGAGATCGTGAGGGACATTAAGGAGAAGCTGAGTTACGTGGCTCTGGACTTCGAGCAGGAGATGCAGACCGCCGCCAGCTCATCCACTCTGGAGAAGAGCTACGAGCTTCCAGACGGACAGGTCATCACCATCGGCAACGAGAGGTTCCGCTGCCCAGAGGCTATGTTCCAGCCCTCGTTCCTCGGTCAGTAACCGTTTTATCTGAAATACTTTATTTATACTGCATTAACAGAAAATAACTGAGGTTTTTAGGCAATAGTAACAAAGCATTAACTTTTTTTGTATACTTAAAAAAACTGACGAACTGAATTTCCACTTGTGGGGGGAATGCAGACCAAAACATTCATAGACTTGAGGATCTTTCCTGCTAACACTAAAGACCATCGCGTTTTGTCCAAATATTATTCCTTGCCTTTTACAGTCTCTTGGCTGGAGCTGCCATCTTCAAAGTATTTGTGGTTTAGGCAAAGTTAAACCCTAAATTGTGACATTTAAAGTCAGGCTTTTAGAAAACAGCTGCCACATTAAAGTTGAGAAAAACCTATAACAACTCTTACTGTAGCAGTCCAGCTGTTGACTAGATAAACTCTTAAACTATAAATCCCTCTTGTCTCAGGAATGGAGTCGGCTGGAATCCACGAGACGACCTACAACAGCATCATGAAGTGTGACGTGGACATCCGTAAAGACCTGTACGCCAACACCGTGCTCTCAGGAGGCACCACCATGTTCCCAGGCATCGCTGACCGCATGCAGAAGGAGATCACCGCTCTGGCTCCTCCCACCATGAAAATCAAGGTACAGCACCATTTAGCTTCACCTGAACTTATGACTTCTCCCCAAATCTCAAAATTCACTGTAAAGAGTTATTGTGGTACTTTAGTCCAGCAGTGATTTGTTTAAAGTAGTTGAGCGTCTAGAGGCCCACCTTCAAATGAAGGCCATTTTATTTTAATTTTAATCGCGATGCCATTGTACTAAAACCAAATGTGCACTAGGTTTTCACTTCAAAGCGTTTACACATTACATTAATATTAAAACCTCTCAGGCATGTATTAGATGGTCACATGACTTATTGCAGTCTGTCAACAACCAAAGGTATTTAAGTTGAAGGGAATTGTATCTGATGCATTGATGGAAAGGACCAAAACAATAAAAGGAAAACATTGTTATAGCCCATACTAGTGTTTAATGAGCACAGGTCATAAAACCATCTAACTCTGGCGCCTCCATGTGGTGGTTCTGTACATGACTGACAGAAAACACTGAATCTTCAGTGTCTTTTGCTGCTGTAGAAAAAGCCACTCGCTAATGTTCTCTACATTCTCACTGACGGCACACATGTCACATTTCTGCAGACTAACGGTTAACTGGATTTTGATTGGTCTGACGTAGTCCACTTTAATGACTAGAGCCTTAGCTCAAGGCTAGATATCAGCCTGTGTAGTGTTGGACTGCATCTCAAGAGTCATCTTCCCCGCTTTAGACCAAAGACCATCCAGAGTGTCCTGTCTTTAGTGTCCCTTACACTTTTAATATATTAAAAAAGCAGTCCTAATTGTCCTGTAACCCTTCTCGTGCAGATCATCGCTCCCCCTGAGAGGAAGTACTCCGTCTGGATCGGCGGCTCCATCTTGGCCTCTCTGTCCACCTTCCAACAGATGTGGATCAGTAAACAAGAGTACGACGAGTCCGGCCCGTCCATCGTCCACCGCAAGTGCTTCTAAAACGTCAGCAACGACTGGAGTTTACACCGTTTAATAACTTCAGCAAATTCTACCTCTTAGTTTGACACGTTGGGTGCACATTTTTCCATTTTGTAAATTCCCTGTTAATCAAACTTTATCAGTGTTTATCAATAAAATGCCAAAGTTTGATGTTTACAAGTGTCTTTGAGTTTTACTAAAATCATGACTGACTGCGTGAATGTTTTAATGCACATCACGTCAGCAGCAGATTGTCTTTGTCAATGATGAAGCATGTCTCTAAAACTCCCAAAACCTTTAGTTTTCAAATGGGCTTCGATACATTGGTCATGTGATGATTTGAGCCACAGCAGGATGCCTTAACTCTCCAACACCAGATGAATTCAGTGAAAGCTCTCGACTGTAATGACATTAAATACAAATGACTTCTGAATGCATTCATTTGCTTGCAAAATTATTCAGCCCCTTTAACGTAATACTTTGTAGCGCCACCTTTTGCTGCGATTACAGCTGTAAGTCTCTTGGGGTATGTGTCTATCAGTTTTGCACATCGAGAGACTGAAATATTTGCCCATTCCTCCTCAAGCTCAGTGTGGTTGGATGGAGAGCATTTGTGAACAGCAGTTTTCAGATCTTTCCACAGATTCTAACACCTGGATATGTTTATTTGTGAACCGTTCCATTGATGATTTTGCTTTATGTTTTGGATCATTGTCTTGTTGGAAGACAAATCTTCGTCCCAGTCTCAGGTCTTTTGCAGACTCCATCAGGTTTTCTTCCAGAATGGTCCTGTATTTGGCTCCATCCATCTTCCCATCAATTTTAACCATCTTCCCTGTCCCTGCTGAAGAAAAGCAGGCCCAAACCATGATGCTGCCACCACCATGTTTGACAGTGGGGATGATGCAGCTTATTCAGAACGCGGCTGCTCGGGTTCTCACCAAAACCAGGAAGTACAACCACATCAGTCCAGTTTTAAAATCTCTGCACTGGCTTCCTGTTGCTCAGAGAATAGACTTTAAAACAGCACTTTTACAAGTCTCTAAATGGTTTAGCACCAGAATATATCTGACAGTTCCTTATGAACCTCGTCGGACTCTGAGAACATCTGGGACAGGCCTTGTGCTCGAGCCCAGAGTTAGAACTAAACCTGGTGAAGCTGCGTTTAAGTTTCAGAAAAAAACTGGAACAACCTCAACTTTAACAATGTTCAAGGGGAGGTTAAAAACCTTCCTCTTTAGCTCCGCCTACACTACAACTTAAAGTGTTTTTTTGTCTTTGTTCTTTGTCTTTAATTTTAATTCTGTATGTTTCTATGTTTCTTTTTCTAAATCCAGTGCCGGCTGGTGATTGAAATGAGGGGGGGCTATAATATATACACACGTGGACAAAAATGTTGGTACCCTTCAGTCAATGAAAGAAAAACTCACAATGGTCACAGAAAAAACTTTATTCTGACAAAAGTAATAATAAATAAAAATTCTATGAATGTTAAACAATAAAAGTCAGACATTGCTTTTCAACCATGCTTCAACAGAATAATAAAAAAAAATAAACTCATGGAACAGGCCTGGACAAAATTGATGGTACTCCTAGAAAAGACTGTAAATAATGTGACCAAATGGACATGTTCATTCAAGGTGTGTGCACTAATTAGCATCACAGGTGTGTACAATCTTGTAATCAGTCAGTGGGCCTATTTATAGGGCTTCAGGTAGTCACTGTGTTGTCTGGTGACATGGTGTGTACCACACTCAACATGGACCAGAGGAAGAGAAGGAAAGAGTTGTCGCAGGAGAATAGAAAGAAAATTATAGACAAGCATGATAAAGGTAAAGGCTATAAGACCATCTCCAAGCAGCTAGATGTTCCTGTGACTACAGTTGCACATATTATTCAGAAATTTAAGATCCATGGGACTGTAGCCAACCTCCTGGACGTGGCAAGAAGGAAAATTGATGACAAATCAAAGAGACGGATAATCCGAATGGTAACAAAAGAGCCCAGAAAGACTTCTAAAGAGATCCAAGGTGAACTCCATGCTCAAGGAACATCAGTGTCAGATCGCACCATCCGTCGTTGTTTGAGCCAAAGTGGACTACATGGGAGATGACCAAGGAGGACACCATTGTTGAAAACAAATCATAAAAAAGCTAGACTGGAATATGCCAAACTACATGTTGACAAGTCACAAAGCTTCTGGGAGAATGTCCTATGGACAGATGAGACAAAAATGGAACTTTTTGCCAAGGCACATTAGCTCTATGTTCACAGACGGAAAAATGAAGCATATCAAGAAAAGAACACTGTCCCTACTGTCAAACATGGAGGAGGCTCTGTTATGTTCTGGGGCTGCTTTGCTGCATCTGGCACAGGGTGTCTTGAATCTGTGCAGGGTACAATGAAATCTGAAGACTATCAAGGGATTCTAGAGAGAAATGTGCTGGCCAGTGTCAGACAGCTTGGTCTCAGTCGCAGGTCATGGGTCTTGCAACAGGACAATGACCCAAAACACAGCTAAAAACACCCAAGAATGGTTAAGAGGAAAACATTGGACTATTCTAAAGTGGCCTTCTATGAGCCCTGACCTCAATCCTATTGAGCATCTTTGGAAGGAGCTGAAACATGCCGTCTGGAAAAGACACCCTTCAAACCGGAAACAACTGGAGCAGTTTGCTCATGAGGTGGGCCAAAATACCTGCTGAGAGGTGCAGAAGTCTCATTGACAGTTACAGGAATCGTCTGATTGCAGTGATAGCCTCAAAAGGTTGTACAACAAAATATTAAGTTAGGGGTACCAACAATTTTGTCCAGGCCTGTTCCATGAGTTTATTTTTTTTTAAATAATTCTGTTGAAGCATGGTTAAAAAGCAATGTCTGACTTTCATTGGTTAACATTCATAGAATTTTTATTTATTATTACTTTTGTCAGAATAAAGTTTTTTCTGTGACCATTGTGAGTTTTTCTTTCATTGACCGAAGGGTACCAACAATTTTGTCCACGTGTGTATATCATTAATATTAGCCCAATGTCTGTCTGAATCTTCCACAGTTTTTTCTTAATGTCAGAGCTTTAGTCTGAGTCTTAGGCTCTGTTTTGATAAAGTCTGTCTCAATATTGATAATTGTTAAGAGAGTTCTGCAGACTCTGGCTTTGAGCTGAGAGACTGAGTTATGGCTCGTGAGAAGCAGAACATTTAAATTTTTATGATTTTCAACAGTGTTCAGAAACGAGAGGCTCGTGAGGAGGATCTGGTCATTAATGAGAAGCTTATACCGTCTTGTGTTTTCTTTGTCTTGCTGTAAAATGATTCCCCAAAAACCAGCGCCTTCTGCCCACGCCCAACATAAATCCAGCTCTTATTTTATAACAGCCTTAATATTAAAGAATAAGGATTACATTTAGATTTGTTTCTCTCACAGTGCAGACATTAGTTTAACATGATCAACACATTTCATACATGGGACAGAAACAAGAGCAGGTTACTAGTAATGAGTAATAACTAAAGAGTAATGAGTAATAACTAATGCGTAATGACTAATGAGTAATGAGCAGTGTTGCCACAGTTACTTTGAAAAAGTAACTTAGTTACTTTACAGATTACTTGATTAAAAAGTAACTTAGTTACTTTACAGATTACTTGATTTTAAAAGTAACTAAGTTACTCTACAAGTTACTTTATTAGTTACATTCAGCAGCTGCCGACAACATAAAAATGACAACTGGTTTTGCCAAGAATCACTTTATTTGAAGTGTATTTTTAACAGTAACATCAACAATCTATCTCCTGACAATTAAAGTTGAATTTAAAAACAATTTCCTGAAAAAATACATGTTTTTACAAAAAATAAAGGCAGTCTCTCTTGTCTTAACATAAATACTTGTTTTAATAAAAAATAAAGGCAGTCTCTCTTGTCTTAACATAAATACTTGTTTTAATAAAAAATAAAGGCAGTCTTTCTTGACTTAACATAAATACTTGTTTTAATAAAAAATAAAATAGTCTTTCTTGACAAAAAATTACAAAAATAGTAACTTACAGTGACTTGGTTAAGTAACTTTAATCTGATTACTGGTTTGGAAATAGTAATGCGTTAGATTACTCGTTACTGAAAAAAGTGGTCAGAATAGAGTAACGCGTTACTAAGTAACGCGTTACTGGCATCACTGGTAATGAGTAGAAGAATTCCATAAACTGGCAGAGCTTAGTCAACATTTCTGGAGCTCTCCACTCGGAAAGGTAAATATATTGTCCACAGCTCAACTGAACTGGACCTGGAGTTGAAATATTGTGAAGGAATGACAGAAGCATGTTTAATGTCAGGGTCAGCTCTCCTTCAACTGACAACAAGATAGAAAACACACATTTGTCCTGCTGAGTGCCCTTTCCAGAAAACATACATTTACATTACATTTATTCATTTAGCTGACGCTTTTATCCAAAGCGACTTACATTGTTCTAATGTAATTACCAGTGTTACAGCCACTGGAGGCAAGGTGGGTTAAGTGTCTTGCCCAAGGACACAACGACAGTATGAACTGTGGGGAGAGTGGGATTTGAACCGCCTACCTTCCGGTTGAAAGACGACCACTCTACCCACTGAGCTACTGCCGCCCCATACAGCATCCGATAAGTGTTCTTTGTCCTGCTTTATCCGACTCCAGAAGTTTCCAGTGATTAATAAGAGTCTGAACACATAAACCTACAGAACTGTCCATTTGGGTCCAAAGTCTTTTATTTCTGTAAGTCTTTGAGTCACCCAGTGAATAAATAAAATTGTCTTTCCACTCTTAATGGTTCAGTGACTTGTGACTAGCTGCTGTAGAATAAAAGCTTGTCTAAATAGTCACTCACTAATGTTCTTTACCCGCTCACTGACAGCACACAGTCAGTGTTTCACCTAAAACACGTCATTTCTGAACTTAGCTCTAGAGACAGGAGCCATCTTTTGTACCAGGCTGTAAACATGAGTTTTACTCTTGTAAAGTCGCCATTGGGTTTCTCCTTATATTTCTGCTTTTGGAGCCCTCTGGTGGACGGAGGTATATCGCTGTATTTTGCCGTAAAATTGCTGTGTGGCAGCGCCCTTACACAACGACCATTTTAGAGGTTCCATGGGAGAGGCTTGGTGTCAACAGGAGCGGTGGGGGCTAGCGGACTGACGGTCCGGCGCAAACACATTTGCAAAACATTCTGGGATTCGTAGTATTAGCAGCATGCGCCCATTGACGGTAGAAGGCGACAACTTGTGAACAGCATTAAACTAACCCTAACCCTTTACAGTCACTGAATGCATCACACTGGTGCAGCAGCCGGCGGGCCAACTCCAATACATATTTGATATCATCTCGCGATATAATATTATAGGACAAAGATAATAAAAGTGATAAAGTACTTTTTAAATTAAAGCAAAAATGATTAAGAGAGGCTCCAAAGTTACATAAAACTCTAATAATCAAAAAGATTTTATATATATATATATATATATATATATATATATAATGTTTGTTTATAACCCGTCTCTGTGATAACTGAGCTAGCTTTAATTTTGAGCTGTCCACTGCGGTCACTCTGTTCTCCTGTTTTCTGGGATGGGTCAAATTAATTTTTACAAGTCCAAGTGGGTCAGTTTGGAAGTATACAGTTTGGTACATACACTTTGATTATCACGTTATCATTTGGCTCCACATCAGGCTTATTAGTGTCAAAATTAAAACTAGGACCATGTTTCTTCTCTGTGTTTTGGCTTCAAGACAATTTTGTTTATTTCGCATCTTTTTATGTAAGTTACTGGTCACAAGATCAGCTAAAGACGCACAGACTTCAGCTAAGGTCCTGTCAGTCGGTGGGCATAGTAGTGAGTGTCTGGTCTTTTATTGATAAAGGTGAATACTGGGTCTTTACTTTCCACTAGTGGAAACACGTATCCAGACCTCTCCTGATTATAATCTACTGCCTGTTCCTCCAGATCCTTATAATCCCTTGAAGTAGGTCTAAAGTCCTCGTCCTTGTACTTCTTATGAAGGTCTTGTTGTTTTAGTTGTCCAGGTCGTAAATGATGTGTGTGACTCCTAAAAATTCACTTCCTTTCTCATGGGGTTGTCTGTGAGCTGGATGTCTGTTCTCACTCAAGGGAGAAATATGTGCTGCGAGTGTGTCCGACAAACTTTTAAAAGGATTAGACACCATTAAGTGGGCCATAGGAATGGTGCGAGAAGTACAATGTTGAATTTGCTCCCGTCCAGTTTGTTCTAGCATAAAGCCTAATTTCTGTACATCTTCGTGCAAGTGCATACTTGTTTCTTTTAAAAAGTCAGTGAACGGGGTATTATCCTGTCCATCCTAAGGTACAGGTCTAAGCTAGGTGTGTGGAATTTCGGTGTAAGCTTTCTTACCTTTTTCATTCATTTCTATCTTATTATACACTTGATGAGGTTCTTCAAGTGTCACATTAGATTTTAGCACTATTACCTTCTGTCCTTTTCTGACAGGCCCATATGTCTCTGTACCACATGCAGGTTTATAGTTGTCAATTACAAATTAATATCTCTCCTTCCTTGTAAATGGGATGGTTCTCTTTCTCAAAGCGGGATTTAATTATTTCAAAGAAGTTTCTGAGACTCTTCTTTCTGTTTTTTATTTCTGACCTCTCCTCCACTACTTCTACTCCCCACCCTTGTGCCCTGTTGTTCTGCCTAACAACCATGTGTTTACTGTGTCTCGATACCTTTATCTTGTGGCCCAGAGTGGGAGGTATATTGACTGGATGACCTTGAGGCCTTTGATTCTATTTCGTCCACCTCCGAGTCTGAGACTAGGAGGTCACTTGTCTTACATCGGCTGCCCTTCGCAGACTTATCCAGTTTTTCATGTTCACCTCTCTCTCTGAAAACATAATCGTTCTGTCATCTGCCTTACCTGTTCCAGTTGAGTCTTAAAGAATAACTAAACCCTAAAACAACTTTTTTTAATTAATGGTCTGTAAGAATGGAATTATTAGTGCTGTTGATCTGAGTAAAAGTTTTGACATTTGAGTTTAAAGTATAATAATTTTAGAATATATGGTGTAAAACCGTATGTAAACGGTGTAAAAAAAAAGTGCTGCCCTCTTCAGGTTGAACGGTGTGAATTTTTCTATTTGTAGATGTTTCTTTGTGTGACGTATACTGGCTCGACTAACGGCTCTCTACCCACGCCCCTGGCACGACCCCATCACACACTTAGCATAGTCTCACGCCCCTGGTATAAAAACATCTTGTTCCGTCAAAATCCCCGTAACGAGTCAGGAGTTGGATGGGTTGAGCCCCCGGCTCAGACCCACCCTCGGTTTCTCCCCTCTGTCTCCGCTGGGCTCTGCCCACTTTTTTTTGCCCACTGTATTTTTCAAATATTGCCAGTGGGCGGAGTTTGCCTCTGACCAGGGGTTTAGTTACACTTTAATATCATGAGTGTCCTTCTGTCTAAACATCTCCTGGAGTTATTTTTCACCTTTTTCAGCGTCTGTAGGCTTAAATACACATTCAAGTTCTCCCTCCAAAATTCCTATTACAGGAGCTTGCATTTCAGATAAAAATGGATTGTTTAAATTGATTGTGTGTTTTAACAAGTTTCTAGCCTTAGTGTATGGAGACACTGTTTATGGTGTAAGAGTCGCGGGAAGGGATTGACTTCATCCCTTTTAAAATCGCTACTTTGTCTTCTTCTCTACGTCTCATAGTTGTCTTCAGGTCGTGTCAAATCTGATCATGTCATGTCCTTCATGTTATTCCAAGCAGGAACTAGACATGACTAGACGTAGACATAACTTGCCAACGGGAGGACTGCTGCCTCTGGAGCTTGTTCTGGGGAGTGTGTGTGAAACATACGCCTCCTACAGCTTTCACTGCATGATATAAAATCTTATGTATTGTTTCCAAACAAACCTCAGCCTTTTCCATTGTGACATGTTGTCTTTGCTTCATTCTTGCAAGAATTAAACCAAACCATTCATTTTTAAATTATACTCTGTCTACGTGTCTCTCTGATAATATGGATAAAGAATTCTTATAACGACTATTGCCTTCTAGGGGCCAGATTGCATATTGACTTGAATATTATCTAAACTAGTATTCCAGACATATTTTACCCACATTTATCAGTTCATTTATCAGTTTCAGGCATTCTTGTGTAAACCAGTCTGTGGATTCTGGACTATTTTGCAATGCCCGTGTCCACCGCATCCAAGGTAGAGAGGTCAGCCACTACTGTGAGAAAATATCCCGATGGGTTTCAGTACCCAACTCCGCTCCTAGTTATGAAAGTAAGCTAGGATTGTTAATGGTTAACTGATAATCAATTAATTGTAATTAAGGACAAGACCGATTAATTAATATTGCAAAGTACATACAATGTCTACACAGTGTCGCTTCTCTATCTTCTGCAATGACAGTAAAACTGGACAGAAATGTGTCTGCACAGTGTTATTAATTAATTAGTGAGCGTTTATTTGTGTTGCTTCAGTGAGACAAAAACTTGGTAAAAAAAGAATACGCCACACAAACCCTTTCAGTGTGCCTTTGAACACATTTTAAAATCATTACTACATAGATTTGCCTTTTAAATTTTATTGGTGAAATAACATTGACACATACTAAACATATCTCTATTTTTTATCACACACACTACTTTTTTGGAGCAAATTTCTGTTACATAACTCTTCTGCTCTTCAACACATAATTCTCTCACATGGAAACAAAATCAGTTGTAAATAAATTGGAAAAAAATAACCAACCCAGACTCTTTATGGAATAGCACCCTCACATTGACAAGTCTAAATCAACACCATATGATTGTTCATGTTTTAGTTTGATTCATGTTTTCTGTGTGTGTTGTTTGTGCTGTCAGTGTCTCTCTGGATAAAACTGATCAAATGGAGTTGTGACAGAAACAAAACCCTTGATCAGTGTCAAACATAAAGGAGCACTTCTACTAATATTGCTTTTGAACAGACGTTTAGAGGTGTTTCTGTCATAATTTATTAAAATATTTGATTTGAAAGGAGAAAAAAAAAAATATATATATATATATATATATATATATATATATATATATATCATCATATGCACCTCTCAGTGAAAGTGGCTTGATTCACTGAACATCAGTTTATAGTTTTTATAGTTTTTATTTTATATAGCGCCTTTCCAGAGCTCAAGGACGCTTTACATATCAATTATTCATTCACTCCACAGTCACACACTGGTGGTAGTAAGCTACATCTGTAGCCACAGCTGCCCTGGGGCAGACTGACAGCCTCTCTGACCAACACCATCAACATTCTTACACATTCATACGAGGCAAGGTGGGTTAAGTGTCTTGCCCAAGGACACAACGACAGTATGAACTGTGGGGAGAGCGGGAATCGAACCTACTACCTTCCGGTTGAAGGACGGCCGCTCTACCACTGAGCTACTGCCGCCCAGTTTCTGGTTCAAAATGAGAACAAGTTCTTAATACCTGCCCACATACCCCCTCGCTCACTTTGTTCCACTTCCTTCAAAAGCTCCTCCAGTAAGTCACTTATTTCTGTTTCATGTTTTTTACGCAGACGTTGTTTTTCCTCTTCCTTTACTTTAGTAATTTGTTCTTTATGTTTGGCCAGTAAGTCACTTATTTCTGTTTCATGTTTTTTACGCAGACGTTGTTTTTCCTCTTCCTTTGCTTTAATTATTAGTTCTTTATATTTGCCCAGTAAGTTACTGAATTCTGTTGCATATTTTTTGCGCAGACCATGTATTTCCTCATCCTTTGCTTTAGTTATTTGTTCATGTTTGCCCAGTAAGTCACTGATTTCTGTTGCATATTTTTTGCGCAGACCATGTATTTCCTCATCCTTTGCTTTAATTATTGGTTCTTTATATTTGCCCAGTAAGTAACTGAATTCTGTAAAATATTTTCTCCAAAGACTTTGTTTTTCCTCATCCTTTGCTTTAGTTATTTGTTTTTCATGTTCGTCCAGTAAGTCACTGATTTCTTTTCCATGTTTTTTACGCAGACTTTGTTTTTCCTCATCCTTTGCTTTAGTTATTTGTTCTTCATGTTTGGCCAGTAAGTCTGTGAAATCAGTTTCATGTTTTTCCCACAGACTTTGTTTTTCGTCATCCTGTTTGGCCAGTAAGTCTGTGATTTTTCTCAGGTAGGAACTCTTTTTAGAGACACATTTTACTACATCATTGATTTCCTTGTGATGTTTGTCAAACCATGCTCGTTCACTGTGATCTTTCAGTGCCTCTAAAAGGTTGTAACTTTTCTCTTTGTCTTTCAGCTGTTTCTCATATTCGTGTTTCTGACTTTCAAATTTGTTCTTGTGTTTTTTTTTAAATTCATTAAACTTTTCAGCCTGTTTTCTTGCCTCCTCTTCGTGCTTCTTTTCCATATCTTCCACTTGTTTTTGGTATTTTTCCTCTGATTCTTTTCTCTCTTTTGCCTCTTGTTCTCTTCTTTTCTGATCCTCCTCCAGTCTCTTCATCTCATATTTCTCTCTCTCTAACTTATATTCTTGTTGTTGTTTTTGCTCCTGTTGCAGTCTCTCTTGATCTTCTTGATGTCGTTTCTCCCACCATTCAGCCTTTTCTTTCTCCCAGGCCTCCTGTTGTTTCCTTGTTTTTTCTCTCAACTCTTCCAGTTTTCTGTCAATGGTTTCCTTTGATTCTTCTTCTAATTTAATTTTTTCTTCTAATGCTTTACGGTTTTCTTCCCATTCCTGACGCTGTATTTCCTCTTCTTGTTTCCTCTTCCTGTTTTCTTCTTCTCTCTTTTCCTGTTCTTTCCTCCACAGTTCTTGCTCCTCCATAATGCTTTCCTCTTTTTCTTTAAGTTCTTTTTCTCTCTGTTGCCTTGTTTTTTCCATTTCTTCCATTCTTGTTTTTATTTCTTCCATTTCCTGTTGGTGTTTCCTCTCCATCTCCTCCCTCTCTCTCCTCATCTCTTCTTCCTTCTCTTTCAGGAGTCTCTCCGTCTCTTTCTTGATGGCGGCCTCAGCCTCTTGGAGCATGTCGTTGGTGAAGCAGTCTCCTCCGTTCTCCTTCACCATGTCATTAATCTTCTTCATTAGCTCTGTCACCTGAGTATGGTCTGTCTTTTCACGATTATTAAACACATGGAACCTGTTTCCACAGTCAGAGACCAGCTTCTTACATGAATCATCACATTTATCTCTAACATAGTCTTCAATGGACATCTCATCCGCCTCCAGGTCGTCTCCACGTGTGAAAAGAACAATGATGAACTTTTCTGCATCTTTTCCAAACCCTTCTCTGATCAGTTTAAGAGTTTCTTTTTCTTCTTCAGTGAATCGTCCGATTTGTAAAACCAACAAAAAGATGTGAGGTCCTGGAGCCAAAAGACTGACACAGTTAAGCATTTCCTCCATGACCTCATCATTGGACATGTTTGTATCAAACAGACCAGGAGTGTCGACCACAGCAACAGAACAACCATCTACTGTATCCTGTTCTTTCTGACAAACTTTAGTGACTGATGTTTGGCTCACATCAGATTTAAACTCTTTTCTTCCCAGGATGGTGTTTCCTGTAGAACTCTTTCCACTGCCGGTTTTTCCAATCAGCACAATCCTCAGACAATCAGGACTCTGTTCATCTTCACCTGGAAATAGACTATGATTAATTTATAATACACTTTACACCTTAATAGATGGCAATTTATTTATTTAAATAATTATTTTTAATTAAAACTTAAGACTTAAAATCTGTATTGATATACAGCTCTGGATTTTTGATCTTGTCATATTTTTTAAACAAATCCCATTATGATCATTTGTTATATTTGATTTGACATGTTACAATTTAATAATTTGAACTAATGACATATACTTGATGCCTTAATTGTGTTTTGTTGCTGCCTACGGCAGAGGGGTGGACAGAAGAGTTTTTACCAGCAATAGGTCATTTACCAAATGGGTTGCTGTGTTTTTGCTCTTGTCATAGTATAAATTTTAGTATTTATGCTAATGTTTATCAGCATAAAGAGGGAGGAATGTTATAATAATTTATAATTTCCTATGGTTTATAATTCCTGATTGCTCCTAGTTGTCTTCAGGTCATGTCAGTGCTGATCATGTCCTTCATACTAATCCAAACTCGAACATAGACATAACTAAACATTGACACTGAATCCTCCACCTGGGAGCTTGTCATGGGGAGTGTGTGAACAATACACCTCCTACAGCTTTTTCCACGTGATATAAAATCTCATGTACTGCTTACTTTTGCAAGCAAACCTCAACCTGTACCATTGTTACTTTGCTTCATTCTTACAAAAATTTAACCTGATCATTCATTTTTAAATTGTACGTTGTCTTCAGGGTCTTTCTGGATAATCTGGACAATTTCTGAATTCTTATCACAGTTTGTCTTTTTAAATATAATCTTACTTACGTCTGACCATGTTTTTGTTCTTCAGGTCTTGGAGGTCCTTCTGCAGAGCAGTGATCTTCTCTATTTGAGCTTCTTGGAATGTCTCTGTTGTGTAGCTGTGAGGTTTATTCTTGGACTTAAATTTCTCGACAGAATCCAACAGCTCACTGACCTGCTGCTTGCTCCTTGTGTTGAATATAAGATATCCTCCTCCACAGCTCTGACAGAGCTCCTGGATGTTTCTGACTCCTTTGACAAAGTCAACCACAGCTGGAGCAGTGGGGTCTGAGTCCACAGTGAACAGAATCATGGTGAGGAGATGGACTCGAGAGCTGAATGTGTCCTGGATGGTCTTTAACTCTGCCTTGTCTTCGTCGGTGAGAGGAGCCACTGGTAGAACCAGGATGAAGGCATGGACGCCCTCAGGACCACAGAGGGAGATGCAGCTGAGGCACTGCTGCATCACTGTCTCCAGAGGTTTTTCAGACAGAGCCGGCAGCTCCACCAGAGACACCCAACGTCCACACACCTCTCCCTGATGTTTAACACTCTGCTCTGAGCTGCTCACTGCACCAAGAGCTCTTCCACCTAAAATGGCCTCAGCTGCTGAGGTCTTCCCTGCTCCTTTCCTCCCACAGAGAACCAGGTTTAGAGATGGTTTCTTCTGTTCAATGAGGGTCAGGAAAGATCCTTTGTTTTTATGATCAGTGCTCTCAATTGTCTCCATTAACACTTTGAGCTTTTCTTCAAACATGTTGTAATATCTCCCTCCACAGTCACTAATGAGCTCCTCAACACATCTGTTCCTGTTCTCCTCATGTGTGAGAACAACCATGGTGTGTTTAAAGGCGTCTGGACCAAACAGACTCAGGATGAACTTCAGAGTTTGTCTGTTGTTCTCAGTGAAATCTGAAGGCCTCACTAACAGCAGCAGGACATTTGGTCCTGGTGAACACAGAGACACACATCTCTTCATTTCTTCTCTCACTGCCTCCACAGACAGACTCAACAGGTCTGGGGCTTTCACTAATGTTACTGGGGCTCCTCTCCACTTTCCAGATACAGCCACACAGTGTTTTGTTCCAGGTTGAAGATCTTTATTTCCGGTGATGAAGTTACCGAGCTTTGTCTTTTTATCATCACTTTTTCCAAACAGCACAATCCTGAGTTTAGAGTCTGTTCAGCAAATGAGAAAAGACAGTGTTATTACATTAAGCAAAGAAAAGTAAAGATCAGGCTTGTCCATAATGCAGTATATATAAAAATATAATTACTTTAAATACCATTATAAAAATGCTTGTAACATGGTCTGTTTAACGATCTGTGATCAGTTTGCTTATCGCACAAACAGATCCACAGATGATGCCATCTCTCATATCCTGTACTCTTCTCTCACACACATTGACAGCAATAACAGGAACTATGTAAGACTGCTATTTATTGACTATAGCTCAGCTTTTAATACTATAGTCCCCATAAAGCTATCCTCCAAACTCATAGATCTCGGACTGAATCCTTCACTTTGCAACTGGATCCTTGATTTCCTCACCGGCAGACCTCAAGTGGTGAAACTAGGCCAGTACACCTCCAGCTCCATCACACTGAACGTAGGAGCCCCACAGGGCTGTGTCCTGAGTCCCCTGCTCTACTCTCTCTACACACACGACTGCGTGTCCTCGCACAGCTCCACATCCATTATCAAATTCGCTGATGATACTGTGGTTCTGGGCCTCATTCACAACAATAATGAGACCGCGTACTTGGATGAGGTAGAGAAATTAACATCATGGTGCCAGGACAACTGCCTCTCTCTGAATGTGAGCAAAACAAAAGAACTGATTGTGGACTTCAGGAAGAGGCAGCAGCAGCCCTATGCTCCTCTCATGATAAGCGGGACCCCTGTGGAGAGGGTGAGTAGCTTCAAGTACCTCGGTGTAAACATCTCTGAGGACCTGACTTGGACTACTCACACTCAATCACAGGTTAATAAAGCCAGGCAAAGACTGTACTATCTGCGACAGCTGAGGAAATTCAGGGTCTCACCAGCAATCCTGAAAACTTTCTATTCCGGAGCTATAGAAAGTATATTGACTCAATGTATCTCAGTGTGGTATGGGAACAGCTCCAGTCAAGACTGCAAAGCCCTGCAGAGAGTTGTGCACTTAGCTGAGCGCATTTCAGGGTCTGCTCTCCCCTCTCTGCAGGACATCTACCACAAACGCTGCAGAAGCAGAGCTGCAAAAATCATCAAAGACTCCACCCACCCCAGTAATCATATTTTCACTTTGCTGCCATCTGGTAAGCGCTACCGCAGCCTGATGGCAAAAACCGAGAGACTCAGGAGGAGTTTTTTCCCACAGGCCATCAGGCTCTTGAACTCTAAACCAGCCACCTCACATTGACACACTGACAGTGTCACTCTGTTTTGCACATTTGCTTCTTGCACCTTCCTGTGTATCTTAATATTTAAGACCACAGCTAAATGCATATATGCACACTGTACATCCCTGTACATTTTTTTATATTTAAGTCTACAGTTTACATTCATGTACATTATTTTGCGATCTAGATTTATTCCCACCATACACATTTCATACACATTTTTTATATTTTACACATTTTTTATATTCTATTCTTATATTTTTTATTGTTTACTTTTATCTCATTCTTACATAGCTACATTTATGTATATTTTCATCTGTGTGTTTTCCTTAATAATTGCACTGTCCATGGAGCGGACCTGACTCACATTTCACTGCTGGTTATATATGCTGTATATAATTTTGTATGTGACGAATAAAAATCTTGAATTGAATCTTGAATCTTGAAAATATTGCACCAAAGATGATAGTGATTTAAAGGTGCTCCTCCTTGACTTTAACACAAGCCTCTAAAGTGTCTGGAGGAGTTTAGGGTTATTTTATTGAAACCATTTCTCACACAGCTACAAAAGTGGCCAATGTCCTACTGATGCACACCTATTACCTGAGTGTTGATACTCATTCTGTATTTGTGTATGCAAGTGTCATATATATGACATAAATATATATGACACTCCAGACAAAAACAAAAAAACTGTCACAATAAATGTGTACAATTTTTTTTAGATGGTCCCTGGCCTCTCCAAAGAGCCTCACCCACAACACCCCAGATTTATTAAAGTTTGCACAGAATTGAGTGCAGATCTCATGTGGTGATTGTGCGGCTCATGACAGAACAGGTGAAGCCACAGAGACACAAAATATAAAAAAACCTGTCCTTGAGCAGGAAATGACAAATAGTCTTTATGAAAAATTTCAATCTGGTTTTCGCCCCTCCATAGCACAGAAACTGCTCTGATCAGGGTCACCAATGACCTGCTGATGGCCTCGGACTTCCCCATCTCTCCTCATCCTTCTCGACCTCTCTGCTGCGTTTGACACTGTTGACCACCACATTCTCCTCCATCGCCTCCAACACTACACTGGACTCTCTGACAGTGCCCTCCTCTGGTTTCACTCCTACCTCACGGAGAGGACCGAGTTCGTGGCCCTGGGGGATGTTAAATCTCAGCCCCACATGGTCACCTGTGGGGTCCCCCAGGGCTCAGTGCTCGGTCCTACACTCTTCATCATCTACTTGCTCCCTCTCAGTCGTGTCATCAGCAAGTATGGAGTTTCATTTCACTGCTGATGACACACAGCTATACATCTTACCTCCTGTCTGGAGGAGATAAAGGCCTGGATGAGTCAAAACTTCCTGCAGCTTAATAGTTCAAAAACTAAAGCCATTCAGATTGGGACATCACACCAGCTCCACTCCTCCCCCATTACCTCCATATCCTTCTCCGGCCACAACATTCCACTCTGCCCCTCCGTTATTAACCTGGTGGTCAAATTTGATCCCCAGCTCACTTTTGACAACCACATCAATTTTATTTGTAAAAATTCCTTTTTCCACCACCGCAACATTGCCAAGCTCCGCCCGTCCCTCTCTCTCCCCGCTGCAGAGAAGCTCGTCCATGCCTTTGTCTCTTCCAGACTGGACTACTGTAACACACTCCTCATTGGGATTCCTGGCAGGAGCATCCAAAAGCTCCAGTCTGTACAAAACAGCGCTGCCAGAGTCCTGATGAGGGTGCGGAAAAATGATCACATCACGCCCATCCTTTCCGCCCTTCACTGGCTCCCCATTCACCTCCGTATTGAATATAAACTCCTCCTCCACACCCATCACTGCCTGCAAGGTGATGCCCCCACTTACCTCACAGAACCTCTCACACCACACTCCACCTCCAGAACCCGGTCTGGCCAAATGCACTGTCTACGTGCTCCTAGGACAAAACTAAAAACCATGGGTGACAGGGCCTTCGAGGCAGCTGCTCCCCGTCTGTGGAATGCCCTGCCTGAACACCCCAGGGTCCCACAGACGGTGGATGCTTTTAAAAAAGGACTAAAAACCTTCCTATTCATTTTATGCTGATTAATTTTTATGTTGCACTTTGAGGTTTTGTTTAAAACAAAAAGTGCATTACAAATAAAATGTATTATTATAATTATTAAACATTTTTAACCAAACTACTTCTTAAATATTTAAAGAATGTAGATATTTGATGTGTAACTAATAAGCAACATCACATATTATACTTCTAATGATGATAACACAGTAAACTTGTCAATAACTGATAAACTCTGTTTGTCCTGAGACTGGATCCTTCTTCTGTGGATCTCCCTGAGGTTTTCCTCGGTGGGATTGTTTGAGTTTTTCCTCTGACCCTGAGGGGCTAAGGACAGAAGATGTCTGTTTTTGGGTTACTGTTATTCTGGGCTGTATAAATAAAATTTAATTAAAGTAAATATGACAAAAACACAGAGATAGACCAGGACCTACAAGCAGCGACAAGTGGAGGCAGCGAGGGGCATCTGTGATATTTTCTACATTTGCACTTTGTTCTTTGTTCTTCAGTTGTTGTTTTTTTCCATTCAGTGGAACGATACAGTAAGGATTATTTATCAATAGACTAACATAATATAAACCTGAAACCTTCTGGAAAGACCACTCTGATAAAACCAAAAGCCAAAGGATTACAAAGTCATTTTGTACAGTTTTTGGTGATGTTTTTAACCGCTTTAATTAAAACTTACCCAAACTGACCTCACCTGTACCTTACAGCTACAGGGGACAAAGTTCTGAAATTAAAATAGATCATGCTAAATGTGTTTGGTGGTCTTATGTACCTTGAAGAGAAGGGCTTCTTGAGAACACGCCTGCTACAGTGAAACCTACAAAACAAAACCCTGTTAGCATTAGCACTTATCTGAATAATCATTAGGTCAGAAATGTTGCACTTACCAAAACTTTTAACTTTGCTAAAAAATGAGCCTGTTTTCTGTTCAGAGGGAGCCTCAAGTACAGAACATGATTCCATAAATTCTTCATATTCCAGATGTTTTCCATTGTTCTCCTTCACCAACTGACATATTCTCTCCAACAGTTCTTTAGGTTGAAAGTGTTTCAGGTTTATCCACAGATATCTGTATCTGCATTTGGAGATCAAGTCCCAGAAAAGTAAATCATTTAAGTATTTTTCCATAGATCCCTGCGTCTGGTCTCTGGGCGGTGATAACAACACCAGAGAACGGTCAAAGGACTGGTCACTGAACTTCTCCAGGACTGAGGTTAGTCTGGTTTTATGTTGCTCAGTGAAGTCTTCCGGCTGTAGAACCAGCAGGAACACATGAGGCCCAGGGGCAGAGGCAGCTGTGAGTTCTTTTATTAACTCTGTCAGTTTGTCTTCAGTGTCAGGACGAAGCAGGTCTGGAGTGTTGATGACAGATATTGTCTTATCTTGTAGAAGTCCACTGACTCTAACACACTTCTGTGGTTCTCTCTTTTCATCAAACACAGTCTGTTCCAGTAACAGGTTTCCCACTGAACTCCTCTGACTCCAGCTGTTTCCCAGAAGAACCAGCCTCAGCTCAGACACTGAAAGAAAATATACAACTTCTGTGTGTGGGCAGTGTTGTGTGCAGTTATTACATTAATGGGTGTAACACAGTACTATCAAAATCACAAAATTTCTAAACTATTGATTGACTGAAAGTTTAGTATAGACACTAATACAATGCTATACAATAAAAAAAAACACTTGCCAAAGTGCAAAAAAATATGTGTTCTTTATTTTCATCTGCCCTTTAGCCAAGAGTCAGGAATATCTTTTCAAAAGTGACGCTGAAAAACTAATCCATGCTTTTGTTACATTGAGTGTTAGTCCCACTCTTGTCTGGGGAGTGGGTACTGTTGCAGATGTGACCTCTGTGTGGATGTAAGATTTTACTCACTGTTAGGTGGAATCAAGCCATAGCTCTGACTGCGCTTCAGCGGGAAAACACCTGCAGAACACAAACAGTTTTGTGTAATAATGTGTGACAAGGGGGTGCATCACGGGGGGTGTTGGGGTAGGGTCAGGGAGCCCCAGAACTAGGCCTTCCTATGGTTAAGTTATCATTTACAAACATTTTCTTTTCATTTCTTCATTTATTTGTAGCTTATTCTTAATGAAGTTAGCGTTAGCCCGTGTTGTATTCCCTGCTCCTGATGAGGTTTAAGCCATCACTGAGCAGAGCGGGACATTTATGCTCAGTGTCAGTGACCGGCTCTGAAACTCATAAGAAATACTTTTTTGTGTTATTTGGGAATAAAAAGAAAAACACAGGATCACAATAAAAGGGAAAAGAGATGAGATTCAGATTATTATAATGTAGTCCCACAAAGTTTAAACCAGAGACCTGGACTTATTCAAATGATCACTACCACTCGACTCTGATGTGGTGCTCAGCTTAAACCTCGACACCTGTCACAAATACTGTTAAAATATTTGTATTAGTTAGAATTCTAATCTAATGTATATTAATGTACATATTTGTGGAATGTGTTTTATTTGTAATGTTCAGCAGAGTTTAGGACTATTTAAAGAACAGGTCAGGGAGACAAAGGCCTGTATTTATTGTGTTATATAATTCTAAATGTCAGACACTGTCCAAAACTACATCTACAGAGAGTACTGGCCTTGGTGTGGCTCCGCCCACTAATGTCAGTAACAGATAAAACTCACCAGGTTCTGCAGTTTCCATGACGTCACTCTGTTGGGAACATCACAACTGGAGAAAACACAAAGGTGCAACTGTCACAAGTTTTGTTCCTTTGCAATTTTTATAAATAAAGAAAGCTTAACAATATAATCTACTTTAACCATGTGTTTGTCTTTCACAGGCGTCTGTGAAATGTATCTATCTGAGTTTCTGGTTTAGTGTTTTGTTCAAGTTGCCTTTATTACAAATGTAGTCCTGACATTCCACTGAAAACATCACCAACAATTAAATAAATGACCCACAGGATCCATGTCTCACAGTCAAACCCTATGCCCTCTTATATCCTCCTATCTGTCCTCATATGCCATGAAGAGTCCATAGAAAGGCATAAGGCTGGACTGAGAGTCATGGGTCAAAGCACGAGCCACCGGAAGTATGTCGGAGCTGTTTGCTGTCACTTTAAATGAATACTATATTTATCTAGTCTTTTACTTTGCTTTCACTTTCATCTACTTGCCGGGGGTCTGCAGAGGGAAATTATTTACATTTGTTTTATTGTTCATTAAAATGCATTGTGCCTCTTTTCTTAAATAAACACAAACAGTAACTCTCTGAAGCCTCAGTGCGTGTTTGAAACTCAAACTCTCCAGATTTAGAGACACACTGAACAAACACCTTTAAAAGCTCTACAGTTACTGAGAAGTGTGGTATTATAACTGCAGTTTAGCTCCGGGACGTCCCAGAACTACACACCTTCTGCCCTTTTACATCAACATTATTCTGAACTGAATTTACTGCTAAATTAGATTGAATTAGAAAATTTGAGTACAATTATAAATCCAGTATTTTATTACATTTAGTCAAAAGGCAGTGATCTATAATGACCCAGTTGTCTCCATGTTCTCTTCAGTAAATACATAACTTTGTAATATATATTATTCTGTTAAATTGTTCTGTCTATTCATTAAACAGACTCTAGTTAATAATAAACATTTACAGCCTGAACTGACCTCAATAAAATAGTTCAAAGTCCAGTGAAACAAAAAGACACAAGTGTCCCAAGGAGCTGTTAAAACATACAAACATAAAATAAAGTTAGTTTACAATAGTCATAATACATTTTTAGAGGTTTTTTTTGCTAAGTTCTGACTCAGATTTCTTTAAATGTCTCATTATTTTCAATCCTTTGCCTTGTCAACAGTTCTTTATTAAAACAGTTCTCAGCGAAAAGTACAAATATGAGCTCGCAAACTAGGTTACATGAATATTATTTATGTCTCACACAGAAAATAATCAAAGAGACAAAAACGTACCTTATTTCCTCTGGTTTGTAAAGTTGATTGGAAGTGTAAGTGCAGCCTTTGTAGCGCTCCTCGGTTGGAAAGAACAAATATGACACAACAAGTTTTCTTTTATAAGACTTTAAATCCAAAGGTCATTATCAGATAAACTTTTATGGCTCATATGTTGTTCAGAGACTTGTGGGAGTGGCCGGGGTTGAGTTAGACGTCTGTAGGATGATTTAATAAAGCACCAGTTTGAAATAAAATATAATCAATTCTTTGAGTAAAAAAAAAAAAAAAATGAATAAAAAAAACTCAAGTAAAAAGTTGAAAGTATATTTTCAAACAAACTCCAGTTTAGTTGAACATTGAATCAACCACAGATTAATGTCAAGTTCAGTTGAACTTTTAGTTTCTAGAGTTGAAACAGAAAAGCTAAAAGCTAAAGCTATATCTAGGATTCCTTATTGAGCTGTAAAAGGCACAAAAGATTATCAACTATCGACTATGACCTTTTAACAAAGTCAAATATAAAAACTGAATCCAACTACATTTCCCATGATGCAATAGAAGTGAATTGAAATGCCCATTGTTTTGTTAAAACGACATCATTTAGACCAAAGCTATAATACAGTTTTCATAACATCTATTCCTTTTCGAAGCTGAGGCAATACTTCCTCTAGATAGTCTCTCTGTGTACCTCCAAATTAATCCAAATTACTTACAAATAAAACACCGACTGTAGCTAAGGTCTAATCTTTTATTCATGCTCATGACTCAAATATCTTTAGAATACATCAGTGATGCTTCTGTGGTTAGCTGCGTAAATATAATGTTTAAATGTTCTGTTTTGTGATCGTAACTTAACCCAAAAAGGAATAAGTCAGAGTCGAGTATGTTTTTATTATTAACGTCAGTAAAAGTTAAAATGTGTGTCACTTTATTAAAAAGATCTATGGTTCTTGATCATACTTTTATTAAAACAATAAACCTGCTCTTTTTCTGATTAAAGAGAAGAAGTGTTGAGTGAGAAGTGAATGTGTCTGTGTCTGAAGTCCAGAAACAGAAACTGTTCAAGTCAAAACTGGACTCAACTGGAACAGGAACTGTCCTTTCACAATAAGACACAAGTTGCTCCTTTACATTCAGACAATTAAACATGTTTCTGCAAAAGACAGTAAACACTTTGAATCTTAAAGTGCTGAAAAGAATTAAATTATGAACCAATAAAAATATAACAGCAATAAAACAATAAACAATAGAGGACCACATAACTGTCACATTGAGTTAAACACCAAAGAATAAAAGAATAAGAGAGATAAAAGTTTTAACTGGTAGCTGTCACATTAACTGAAAATGTACTTGAGCTTTTAAAATTATTCTTTTAAAGCAATCAATAAACTTATCATCAGTTTTTGATGCAGCAGTCAACAGTCTGTTCTGTTGAAAAAGAGATGAATTGAAAAACAAACTGAGCTGCTTCAGAAAAGAGTCTTCAAAAGTATTTTCATTGAGTTGAATCTTCACAAACCTCAAACTCAAAATGAACCCTAACGACTGAGGCCTCGAAATGTTGAAAGAAGCTGAAACGTGACAGATTTTGATGTGTTTCTTTCAGCAGTACATACTTCTCTCTTGAAACATGGCTGTCTTTTTTCTTACCACACTTGTTCAATAGATCTAATAGTTCAAGAGTTTTCCAGGAACGGAACATCAGCCTTTAGTGATACATCATT